>OZ030010.1:76447667-76637667 GCA_964023405.1 Apodemus agrarius
AAAATAGCCTGGAAATTTTTATTAGTCCTTTTTTTTTTTAAAAAAAAAAGGTTAATATAAAATTATAGCAAAAAAAAAAAAAAAAAAAAGGAACCTGAACTGGAACAATTCACAATGGTGGCAGGAGCTGCAGAAGAGATTTAATTTAGTTGATTTTCTGTGTTTGTTGGTTGTTTGCTAGTCTCACAGTGATGAAAGCTGCACATTTCATCGAAGAGGCTGAGAAACTGCTGGATGTCTGGTTTTCCAGACAGCAGTCTGATGCAAGCCAGGGATCTGGGGATCTTCTTACCATCCCAAGATCTAAGTGGGATGTTCTTCGGAAGGATGTGCAGTGCTCGATCATAAGTGTGACAAAAACTGACAAGCAGGAAGCTTATGTACTCAGTGAGAGTAGCATGTCTGTCTCCGAGAGACCTTTCATTTTGAAGACATGCGGAACCACCCTTTTAAAGGAAAGCCCTGGATTCCCTGTTGTAGCTTGCCAGGGATTACAGTGGGTTTGACTCAATTCAAAGCTTCTTTTATTCTCAAAAGAATTTCATAAAGCCTTCTTACAAAAGGCACTCACACCAGAATTTCCAGGAAGAAATTGAATTTCTTTTTCTTATTTTAATTAGATATGTTCTTTATTTACATTTAAAATGTTGTCCACTTTCCTGCACCCCCCCCAAACCACCCTAGCCCATCCTCACTCCCCCTGCTCATCAACCCACCCATTTTCGCTTCCCTGTTCTGGCATTTCCCCTATACTGGGGCATCCAGCCTTCAGAGGACCAAGAGCCTCTCTTCCCTTTGATGCCCAACAAGGCCATCCTCTGCTACATACGCAGCTGGAGCCAGGGGTTCATCCATGTGTACTCTTTGGTTGGTGGTTTAGTCCCTGGAGGCTCTGGGGAGTCTGGTTTGTTCATCTTCTTCTTCCTATTCTTAATGCAATTTTCCCAAATGGAGCAGCATATTTTATGGGACATATGGATTCTGACTGTTGGTACTTGTCAAACTCTGGAAATTCTAATGAGTGAACTTGACCCAGCAGTTATGGACCAGATCTACATGAAAGATGGTGCTATTGCAAAGACCATCATTTGTGAGAGTGGAATTTGTGACCGGATACCAGGTTCTGTCATTGATGCCACACTGTTCAATCCTTGTGGCTGGCTACTCGATGAATGGAATGAAATCGGATAGAACATATTGGACTATTCACATCACTCCAGAACCAGAACTTTCTTATGTTAGCTTTGAAACAAACCTTTGTCAGACCTCTTATGACAACCTGATCAGGAAAGTTGTGGAAGTCTTCAAGCCAGGAAAATTTGTGGTCACCTTGTTTGTTAATCAGAGTTCTACATGTCGCATGGTGCTTTCCTCATCCCAGAAGATTGAAAGTTTTAATGTCTTGATTGCCAGAGTGCTCTGTTCAACAATTACAACTTTGTTTTTACTAGCTTTGCTAAAAATAGTAACAACAGCAGAGTTGATTAAGAAAAATGAAGAAAAAACACAAAAACAGAAGACTGTACACAGGAAGTGGTGGCTGCTTTCTAGATGTTGATCATGGGGGCCATGCTGACCATGACCACTACCTTGTAGTTGCAGAAAGCCCTAGGTGTAATGATAGTGTAATCATTTTGAAGTATATGCATTATTATATCAAGGAGTTAGATATATTGCATGAACGTTCTCTTCTGTGTTTAGGTGTTCTATGCCACACTTGCTGTGGAACTGAAGTGCATGTAGAAAAGAACTTTGACTATATGAATCTTTATGGCATTGTAAGAATGATTCAATTTTGTTTATGCACAGCATAATATTTCTGCAGGCATCATCCAAAATCCCCCACAGACAAGGCTTTTGTCCCCACTAGATTCAGTCTCAGCTTACCATCTGCAACTGTTCTATTAGATTGCTACCAGAGTTTTTACAACCAGTTACCTCTACTTTCTAGAGCATATTCTCTACTAATGTTATTCAAAACAAATTTTTACTTCATACAAGTATTTTATGCAATTACAAAGTTTTCCTTCCACAAGTTGAGTCTTTGTAAGGAAATTATTCCAGTTGTTTGTTTTGTATTCAACTGTTTTAATAGTTCCTCCTGCATTAATAGTCCTATAGTTTTTTCACTACTCCTGATGAAGCAATACACTGTTATATTGTGGGCTTATATTATAATCGTATACCCCAGATGAGAGTTGAAGATGGTCCCTTGCTTAATTTTTTCCCTAAGTCATAAGAATGTGGCCTCCTTAGTGGCATGAACTTTTGTGGAAGATAAATGACAAAATTGAATGTATCAAATGAAAAGAACTCAGTCTCCACTGGTGATGAGCAAGGAGAACTTGAAATACTCTTTAAATTAAACCAAACATTAGAAGTTGACATATGAAAGGTATGACATTCCATAGCTAGGATCAAATTCTGTATGCATCAGCTGGATATGCAGTGTGGTAAGTGAGATCATTCCTTGCATGTGTAATGGCTTGAGTTTTATCCTTTGGATCAAAAAAAATCTGCATATGTCTTATGGAAATTTAAGTGAGAAGATCAAAGCTGAAAATTCATTAAGACAAATATTAGTTTTCTTTTTTTACCTAATTTACTCAGTCACTGTAAAAATTATAAAAATTATATGAAAGAATTAGTATTTAATTAGTATCTTAATTTCCACTCCTTATATATATAATATATGGAGAATAGAAAAGTATAAGACATTTTTCTACAAGTATAATTAAAATTAGTTGGTGTAGAAGCACTGTCATATCTGGACTGCAAACATCTATTGCATTTATTTGAAAACTCATTATATGCTTTCAGAAGGTTCCTCTTCCTGTCTCCAGCCTCTTCAAATAAAATATTACCAGAAATAGTATTGTGACCTTTTATTCATCCCAAACCTTTCATCATTGTATTTCAAGTGTTTTTCTAAGGCTTATATATGAATATCTGGATGACAATATATTCTTATAAATGAAAAACTCAATGGACTTTAAAATGCCAAAGTCTTCAGAAAAAGGGAACATTCCTTTTGTTAATATTAACGTTTTCTATGGAATATGTTACCTTGTACAGGATGTTCAGCTATATACACTTGAGTGGAAGTATTAAGTTTCTATTCAAAGGAGAATTTGAAATGTTCCATGCATGAAAGTATATGAAGCTTTGTCAAGGTTACAGAGCAGGAAATTGTCATTTCATATCATATGTTAAACTATGCTACACAAAAATATGTTATTAGAACGTTACTACTATGCATCCATAACATTATATCATTAATATTACCAAACACCGTGAACCTTTGTCACCTTTCACTTTGAATTTACACACCAGCTGATTGCTTTTAATCATAAGTGTTATGTTTAAGTGAATCAAAGCTACTTTGGTACATACAACATTTGGGGACATATTTAAAAAGAAGATGGGAGCTGGTAAGCTGACTCAGAAATTAAGAGCATTTACCACTACTTTTCCAGAAGATAAGAGTTTGGTTCCCAGTATCCACATTGTTGTCTCATAGTTACTTATATTTTCAGTTCCAGGAGATCCAATACCATCTTCTGGCCTCTCTAGGAATTTATATACATGATACATGTACATATTCTGACAGAAACATTCATATGGATAAGAATGAAAATAAATCTAATAAAAAGGAAGGAAGGAAGGATGTAGAGAGAATATCTTGTGTATTGTAGGGATGTATTACCTGTCAATTAAAATGCCTAAACCTCCTTATTTGAGTATTTTGTTACCCCTTGACTGGGGAACAGGAAGGGGGAAGAGGACTTATGGGACTTTGGGGGAAGGGGAAACCAGGAAGAGGGAAATCATTTGAAATGTAAATAAAGAATATATCGAATAAAAAATGAGCAAAGCACTCACACTTTGCTCTTCCTTCTTCTTGAGCTTCATGTGGTTTGTGACTTGTATCCAGAGACTGCCCCACATGAGGATTCATTCCATATATGGGTCACCAAATGCAGTCACTACTGTGGATGCCAAGAAGTGCTTGCTGACAGGAGCCTGATATAGTTGTCTCCTGAGAGGCTCTGCCAGTGTTTGACAAATACAGAAGTGGAGGCTCACAGTCAACCATTGAACTGATCATGGGGTCCCCAATGGAGGAGTTAGAAAAAGGAATGAAGTTGCTGAAGGGGTTTGCAACCCCATAGGAAGAACAACAATATCAACTAACCAGACACTCCAGAGCTCCCAGGGTCTGAAACACCAACCAAGGAGTCAACAAGGAGGGACCCATGGTTCCAGCTGCATATGTAGCAGATGATGGCCTTGTCAGGCATCAGTGGAAGAAGAGGTCCTTGGTCCTGTGAAGGCTCAGTGCCCAGTGAGGTGGAAAGTGAGGGTGGGGAGGTGGGAGTGGGTCGGTGGTTGGGGGCACATCCTTATAGAAGCAGGAGGAGGGGAATGGGATAGGGGTCTTCAGGGGGGAAATTGGGAAAGGGGATAACATTTGAAATGTAAATAAATAAAATATTCAATTAAAAAAAACAGCCTAAGCCTATGACCTATGTATTGGTTGGTCAGGAAATAGAGGTGGGACACCCAGGTGACAGGAAGGATTCTGAGATAGAGCCAGGCCTAGGAGATCGAACCCAGAGGAGATAAGAGGAGATGGAATCATTGTACCTGAGCAGAGATAACCAGCCATGTGGCAAAATGTAGATTAAAATAAATGGGTTTTCTTAAATTATGTTTCTAGTCAGGGAATAACCTAGCTATACAACCAGGGTATTTGTAAGTATATTTTGACTCTGTGTCATATTTCTCAAAGCATGGAGCTGATGGTAGAACCAGGCCTAGTTTCTATAGCAGAAAGTTATATTATTCTTGAAACTGAAGCCTGACATATATGAAAAAACTTTCAATACAAATTATGTTGTGTAGGTAGGGTAGTAAACCATTGCCTTGAGTAGTAATTCATAATTCGCATTTATAAGGTAGAAAAACATTGCTACTCAATTGAGAAATGCAAAATTTTAGCTAAATTCCAGATCCAATGAATTGTTTAGCTTTTTGTGTTTTGTTTACATTTTAAAAATATTCTTTTGTTGTTGTTGTTGTTTTGAATTTGTTTTTTTTTTTTTTTTTTTTGAGACAGGGTTTCTCTGTATAGCCCTGGCTGTCTTGGAACTCACTCTGTAGACCAGGCTGGTCTTGAACTAAGAAATCCACCTGCCTCTGCCTCCCAGAGTGCTGGGATTACAGGCCTGAGCCACCACCACCCTGGGGTTTTTGTTGTTGTTGTTGTTGTTGTTGTTTGTTTGTTTGTTTGTTTTGGTTAACAATATTCTAAATGAGTTTGTACTTGTTAAGATATAAGTATGACTGGACAGGTGAATGGATTTACGTGGCTGAAAAAATCACGTCAGTCTTTCCTTCCAGAATACTAGAATAAAGTAAATGACTCATGGTAAGATCATGATTTATCCTTCACTATTACATTTTTAGTCTTGTTGGTATGCAGGCTCTATTTCTATATCTTCAATGAATTCCCAAATTTTCACTCCTGAGATTTTTTAATCTTCTTTTAGAAAATGTTTACCAGGGATCCTGTCCTTTTGTTTTTGTGTGGGATTTTTTAGACAGTCTCAATATTTAGGCCAGGCTGGCCTGGAACTCATCGTGGAGCTCTGTCTTGCTTTAAACTCATATATTCTTCCTGTTTCAGCCTCAAAATTTCTGAGACAAAAACATAAATCACACTGCCAGGCTATACCAGATAGAAATCTTTTACTCACTGTGATATTCTTTAATCATATTGGCTTAAGATTCACAGTTGAGCAAATTTGACTATGAGTAGACAGAATTATATTTAAGTACATACTTTTGTTCTTTCTTTTATCTATGTATCTATGTAGCTATCTTTCTATCTATCTATATCACACACACACACACACACACACACACACACACACACATATATATATATATATATATATATATATATATATACACACACACACATTTGAAATTTATCTATAAAATATCACTCTGACTTTCAAGACTCTGTAAGGTCAGTCAATGAACTTCAGGATATTAAACCAAAATGAGAATGACATATATTGAGGATGAAATATTTAATCTGATGTTTTCACAATTTTCAAGTGACCTGATTACACTAAAAACATTCGTTGCCACCACTAATTAACCTGTCAGTATACACTTTGGGGGTTTATTTTATTGCACAGTTTTCAGAAAAAAATTATATTTCACATTCTTCACCCCATTTTAGAGTATTTTCTATTACAGTGCATGATTATCTATAAGTGTAATAATTTGACATATTCACCTAATAAACTGCTACTGTGATTTAAATTCCATATATAAATTATACAATTACAATTACAACAAAAAGATCTTATATAAATGCATTAATTCAATTTTTAAAGTTGACAATTTTAAAATTGACATTTCTTGAGAAGTATGAACTAAAATCTTAAGTTTGAGGAGTTTGAGCAAATCGAAATGTAATTCCGAATAAAAACACAGTTATGCTACTCAGAAAAAAAATAAAAAGAATTAATTTGCATTTTAGTAATCAGTAATAGAGGTTATGAGGTGTCAATTATGTTCCACATATGACCTTTTTAAATTTCTAGGTAATGTACCTCAATTAATTGTCTGTGGCATCATAAAGAACCCTTTTCATTGCAGCATGACTATGAAAAGCAATAAAATTCTTTCTCTGCAGCTGAAGTATGAAATGTACAACTGACCTTAGCACTTAGGAGTAGCTCACTGTGTTAATGTAGATTTTCTGTTGGCATAAATTACCATTAAGTCAAAAGTAGGAGCAGCTCAACTAACATTTTCTAACTAGTCACAGGGAGAGTTGTGAAGTCATAGAAATGGCCATGCTTTTAAGTTGATATTATATTACCTGCTGTGTAAATATATAATGAAAATTAATTTAGAATGATCTAGCTATCATAATGAACTACACTAGAAATAGTTTTCTTAAAGTAACTTTAATTCTCATTAAAGGATTTTTAAATTGTCTCTGAAATTTTCAAAAGCTATGAAAAAAGTAGAAAATATTTGCTTGTCATTCACTTATTTATCCTAATATGTACAAATTAACACATTTTTAATAAAGTAAGTAATAATAAAAACAGAAAATTACCATTATTTTATGAATATAAGCATGTTTCCTCTAACTTTTAAACAATGAGTAACAATGGAGAAAATAAATTAAAAGTGTCATAACGTGGCTGGTATTGAGAATAAGATACCAGGTAATACAAAATTTGTGACAATTTATTTCTGAGAAAAGGGGTAAAAAATAACATAGGAATTAATGGGAATAGTGATAATTTAGGATTATAGTGAGCTGTCACATGTAGCTTCATGAACTCTCCTGTAAATTCATGAATACCATTTCTGTAAAGAAATTTACACAATCCATTCTGCTTTATATGATTTAATTTATCACTATATGAGACTTTAATATGAATCAGCTCTCAATTTAATTTCCAGTAACTGACTTTGTGTTGATATTTCCTATTATATAATTAGAGGAAAAAATTATTAAAGATTAACCTGAGCCAGTTTCTGTTCTAAAACTGACTTATCATCTATTAAAATCCCAGAATAAGTGATCTTTCTATTATGGCATCTTCTGAATTTTAGTGCTATTCTTTCACAATGCTTAGGCATGTTCCTTCCAGTCCTACTCTAGGACTTTAATCATGAAAGCACACTTATGTTGATCAAAGGTATTTTTCTTCATATATTGAGATGACCAAGTGTTTATTTTTCTTCAAACCCATTTATATTATTTACTACATTTATTGTCTTATATAGGTTGAATAATCCTTGAATATTTGGGATGAAGTTATTCTCATCATGTTGTATGATGCTGCCTTCAGCTTGCAGACATTTAAGATATTTTTATCTATATTTATCAAGAATATTGGCCTGTAGTTTTCATATATTTTGTTTTTAACTGGTTTTGATATTAGAATTATGCTGGCTTCATAGAAGGAATTTGACAGTGCTCCTTATGTTTTATTTTTCTACAATAATATAAGAAGTATTAATTGCAGATCTTCATTCAAAGTCTGGTAGAATTCCGAAATGAATTTTATAGTGTGTTATGTATGCTTAAATAAGTTTAGTCATATAAATAAATGTTCTTAAGCACATTGAAATACCTAAACACTGAATTTGCTTAAAGGACATATTTGACAAATGCTAGAGAAGCTTTGTTCTCAAAATGAAAATAACATATTCTCCAAAAAAAAAAAATGATGATTAAAAAGAAAACACATCTCCTATCTTTTGTTATTCCAGTCCTGAAAAATTTTACAGACTTAAAGGAATTGCATGAGTAAAACAGTTTTTAAAAGCTCTTATTTACTATCATTTTCAGAAACTCTATATTATAGATATGTAGAATTGCCTGCTAAATCATTTCTGTGTTTGACCTTCCAGAAGCAATAATAAATTAATTGTGTCCTATAAATCTGGTCAAAATTCTACTTTGTCTGAGAAGGTCACAGGCTTTTCAGAGGAATTTACTACAACATTTTGCTAAATGAAAATAGTTCAAACTTGCTTCTAAATAGTTATGTCTGTACCTTTAGACTAGTACTAATCTTACCACTTAGTAATGAAGCTTCTATTTACAATTGGCTGAGCTTAATATAGAGAATCAAAATTGGTTACATGGGTGAGGAATAATTGTGTTTGACTTTATTTATTTATTTTTTACTTTTTAAATTATTTTTCATTTTCTATATTCTTTGTTTACATTCCAAATGATTTCCCCTTTCCTGGTTCTCCCCTCCCCCTAAGTCCCATAAGCCCTCTTCCCTCTGCCAGTTCCTCAATCAACCCCCCTCCCACTCCTTTGTCCTAGCAATCCCCTACAATGCTGCATCAAGCCTTTCCAGGACCTGGGCCTTCTCCTTCCTTGTTCTTGGAATGATTTGATATGTGGGTTGTGTTTTGTGTATTCTGAGCTTCTGGGTTAATATCTACTTATCAATGACTGCATTCCATGTGTGTTCTTTTGTGGTTGGGTTACATTACTTAGTATGATATTTTCCAGTTCCAACCATTTGCCTAAAAATTTCATGAATTCATTGTTTTTAATTGCTGAGTAGTATTCCATTGTGTATATATACCACATTTTTGTGTCCATTCCTCCATTGAGGGACATCTGGGTTCTTTCCAGCTTAGTACAAGGAGATAACAATGGATCAATTCGCATTCTTCTGCATTCTGACCTCTAATTGAACCAGCACCATTCGTTGAATAGGCTATCTTTTTTTCCACTGGATGTTTTCAGAGGATTCCCTGGCATGCAATAAGGACACATGCTCCACTATGGTCATAGCAGCCTTATTTATAATAGCCAGAAGTTGGAAAGAACCCAGATGTCCCTCAATGGAGGAATGGATACAGAAAATGTGGTATATTTACACAATGGAATACTACACAGCAATTAAAAACAATGAATTCATGAGATTCTTAGGCAAATGGTTGAAACTGGAAAATATCATCCTAAGTGAGGTAACCCAATCACAAAAGAACACACATGGAATGCAGTCACTGATATTAGCCCAGAAGCTCTGAATATTCAAGATACAATTAACATAAGAAATGTTTCCCAAGAAGAAGGAAGTAGTGGGCCCTGGTCCTGGAAAGGATTAATGCAGCAATATAGGGGATTACCAGGACAGAGAATTGGGATGGGTTTGATTGGGGATGGGCAGAGGAAAGGGGGCTTATGGGACTTATGGGGAGGGTGGAACCAGGAAAGGGAAAATCATTTGGAATGTAAACAAAGAATATAGAAAAGAAAAGAAAAGGAAGAAGTTCTCTCTATTTCTAAATATTATATTATAAATAAGCATTTTCAATACACTAGGAAATTTCTAGAAATGATGAATTTCAGGAAAGAAATAGTATATAAAACCAACCTACAAAAGCAAGCCTTTCCATATATGAACAGCAAAGAAACTTAAGACATCATGAAAATGTTCCCATTTACCATATCATCAAAAATAAAATAAGATATATAGAAATATCTTCCAAGATTGTGAAAGATCTCTCTATAATGAAAACTTTAAATCTCTGAAATAAAAAGATTGTGAAAGACATTAAATGATTAATTTTTTTTTCTACAGAGATCCTGCAATTGGAAGTATTTGTGGAGATAAGGATGGATCATGGAAGAGTTAGAGAGGAGTTGGGTGTAAATATGACCAAAATACATTGCATGATGGTCTCACATAATTAACAAATATATTGTATTTCAAATGATTAATTGGAACTGCTAATTAAATCAAGTGTACTGCAAGACTTATATTAAAATAATTTGAATAGTTATTGAAGAAATTAAAATTTAACTTGGCATTATTCATTTTTATTTGCTTCCTAACAGCAAATTTAATAGCAATATATTCTTGTTTGTATAATATATTAAGCACTTTAAAAAGTAATTTAACACATTATTTAAATAAATGAAATATTATAATAATCCATAAAGCATTGTGTGTATTGTGCATTGTCTGTACTGTACAGTAAATGAAACAATTAAATCATGTATCAAAAATTATACATCTGGAGCCATCTGTGAAGTATCAAATGTTTTTAATTAAGTTACCTGGGGCTCTGTGCATAATCATTTCCTCAAGAATGTCTTAAACTTAAGAAATTTCTTTTTTATTATTTAAAACAAAATTTAAATTTAAATATATTCTAATCACATTCCCCCTACACAAACCAAGTTCTTCCAGTTCCTTTCCCTCTCCTTAACCTTAACCATTCAACTTTACGTGCTTTCTCAAAAAAACAAAAACCCAGTGCAACAACAACAACAAAAAATTTCCCAAAACAAGAAAGCAAAATAACATGCAAGTGGATAAAAAATAGAAAACAAAACTAAAACACAGAAACTTAACAAAATAAAGCTCACAATAACACTGCAGAGGCCATCATACATTGGATTTATTTTCCCTCTCCCAGTGGGTGTAAGTAAAATTTAGTTGTTAACCTTTGCTTTAGTGGCTAGGTTTCCATTCATTTATATGTTCATTTAAAAAAAGGGGGGGGTGACAAGCTAAGATATAATTAAGACAAAATAAATCTATCTTGTTAAAGTTGGACATAACAAACCAACAGAAGGAAGAGCCCCAAAGAAGACATAAGAAACAATCACACTAGTATAAAGACCTGCGAATCACATAAAACACTAAGCTGGAAGCCATAATATATAAGCTGAGGACCTGGTGCAGGCCAGTGCAAGCCTTGTGCATACTGCTTCAGTGTCTGTGAATTTATATGAGCTTTGCTCATGTTTTTTTACAGGTTATTATTTTTGGAGTGTCTTTCATACCTCTCGCTCTTACACTCTTTCTGTCCCTCCACAGCATAAATAACATTTATAAAATGGAGCATTTCACAGCCTTAAAAAATGACATCATGAAATTTGTAGACAAATTGAACTAAAAAGAAATCACACTAAATGATGTATCCCAGAAACAGAAATACTAATATGGTATGTACTTACTTATATGTGGATATTAGCTGTTAAGTCAATGATAACCAAGCTACAAATCACAGAATCGCAGAAGATAGAGAATAAGGGACTAGAGGGAACAGATAGTTTTCCTTTGGGATGAGAAACATAATAGATAATTATGGATAGATGGGGGACTGGAATGGAATGATCATGTATGGAGGGTTGAGGGAGTAATATGCATAGAGCAAAAATTATGTGCATTTGAGGGATAGTGTGGAAACCCAATACATTAGAAACTTCCTCAAATACATAAATATATGAAGACAATCTAAATGAACCTCTCAAATAATGGAGATAGACAGAGTCCCAACTGGACATCTCTTGTCACCAAAGAGTTCTGTACCAGGACTAAGCTATATATAATGGAGTTGCCCAAAGGGGCTGCACTGGAACCCCCAAACAACCCAGGCTGGTGATGCAACTACAGTTGTCTCTTCAGAAAGTGACAGCAAGGCTCAATTGCTGAAGACAACACTTGCATAACTCATTGACCATGGCGATGTCAAGCTGGTGCCTAGATAGATCCTCCATCCCTACATTGTTTTAATATTGTTGTAGAGGAAGATACTCAGCAGGCTAACAAAAGAGAAAAGTAAACACCAAGCCAGCCGTGACAGTCACAAATTCTTTATCTACAATAGTGTGCTGCCTACAAAACATGCAGAGGCAATGGTAGCAGAAAGCTTATAGGAGTAACCAACCAATGACTGACTTGGCTAAAGGCCTACTCTACCATATGCAACACAGAAAACACTGCTTGAGTGACCAAGAAAATGAAACTAAATATGCTAGGGACCTAGCGTAAAGCCTATAGTTCCCTTTTAGCTAGAAAAAATAGATCTAAGTCTATGATTTATATATAAAAGTTTATTTATAATTCTAGTATTGCTTATTTCTAGGTATAGCATAATCTTTGAGGACTGATTACTCATCTCTGATTTCTTTTCTATTTAAGACAAACTTTAACTTAAATGATTAATCAAGTCTTGGCTTAGCCAAATGCATGTATGTTTATAGTCATCGAGTCTTTGTAGTTTATATATATATATATATATATATATATATATATATATATATACTGATATATACCATTGTTTATATTTTATTTTTATTTTATTTTATATACTTCATTCATTTATATATATTATATGCACTATTATAAATATGTGTACTGATGAATAAAACTTAAAAACAAACAATCCTATGAAATAAGGCTAGTTATTTCAAAGTATTTTTAAAAGCTGCATGTACATGTCATAGGGGATAGATAGTTCAGTGGGCAAAATACTTGTCACTTGATGGCATGAGATCTAATCCCTATCATCCAATTAAAAGTCCTATCCAGTAATTAAGTATCTACAATTCCAGTGCCTTCTAAAGGACCATGGAGGGCAGACACAGAAAGCCTGGTATATGCAGCAGTGGACATTAAAAGAGACCTTGCCACAAATAAGGTAGAAGGAAGATGAAGACTGGTACCAGACTCTGACTTGCCTGTGCATGATGTGCACTCTCACAGTCTCTAGCTCTCCAGAAGAATAAAAGCATACATGCATATGTATAAACATAATGAACACACAAAAGTTAAGTAAACATGGTGAGTATACAATGGATTACTTAGTTCTGATAATAATAACTTACATATTAATATTATGTTTTAGAGTTTTTAATTTAAATATTTTTCTTTCATCTTTATTTTTCATATCTACATGGAGCTAAGAAACTGATATGCAACAAACTACACAGTATATTCCAAGATTAATTAGAAAGGTTCAGAAACCAGACAAGTTAAAGGCTTCTGACATTAATAAAAGTAAATAAATAAATAAAAATATAAATAAATAAATAAAATGAAAAGTCATTTTAAGTCATTTCTCATCTCAATTTGTACTATGTGAATAATCTTAGTTCTGCTTTTCTTTTCTTTTCTTTTAACATAGCAATGCAATAGTTTGCATTCTGACATTAACCACTATAAGGGAAACAAGTTTTATGCTGCTGTCTCATATCATGATGACAGTTTTATGTGCAGAGTAGTAATACAGTCTTTTGGAATTTATCTCAATAATTACCACTAAATGTGATGCAGGGAAAAGTGTGATACTTTAATATTCTTTTAATACCTCTTCCAAATTTAAACCAACCATCAACATCACTAGTGTTAAGATTCAAACTGAAAATTGGAAAAAAGGAACTGGTGCTTAATTTTAATTTCTGTTAGATTGGTTACTACCTATGAGTCTGAGATTCTAACATAAAAATTTCCTAGTAAATTTTAATTTTTCCAAAGCCACTAGAGAGTTCTGGGCAAAGTACATACATGTAGATATTGTGCAATGAAGTCAGAGTAAATAATATCTTTGGACAAAGTTCACTGTTTTTCACATTCCTTCATTAGCAATTCAACTGTGCACAATTACACATGTAAATTAGCCATGGCAAAATGTTAAAGAAAGGTTAAGATTTATAAGTTATAGCAGCTTATGTCCTCAGACCTTGAAATCATGATTCTACAGTGTCACTTCATGTTTCCTCTCTGGCAAGTAAAAGACTTACATATCATACTCTTGCACTCCTGATCCCTACAACTCAGCCCCTAAAGTGCTATAATTGTAAGAATTACATAGCTGTCTCCTGAGAAACCCTGCCAGAGCCTTACAAATATAGAGGCAGATGCTTGCAGCCAACCATTGAACTGATCATGGGGTCCCCAATGGAGGAGTTAGAGAAAAGACTGAAGGAGCTGAAGGGATTTGAAACCCCATAGGAAGAACAACAGTATCAACTAACCAGACACCCCCCCCCCCAGTGCTCCCAGGGACTAAACCACCAACCAAGTAGTACACGTGGCTTTAGCTGTACATGTAGCAGAGGATGGCCTTGTCAGGCATCAATGGGAGAAGAGGTTGTTGGTCCTGTGAAGGTTCCACAGATACCCCAGTGTAGGGGAATTGAGGGCAGGGAGGTGGGAGTGGAGTGGGTAGAGGAACACCCTCAGAGAAGCAGGGGGAGGGAGGATGGGATAGAGGGTTTCTGGAAGGGAGGGAAACTTGGAGAGGGGATAACATTTGAAAGGTAAATAAAGAAAATATCCAATAAATACAAAAGAATCTGCTACCACATCCAGCTTTATTTAATTCAGTGTGTAAGAGTCAAAAAAGCCATAACAGAAGCTATGGAAAGATAAAAACATTTAAAATTAAAATGAAAACAAATCACCCCTCTAGAGAACTGGTGAGATTATTCTGCCAGTAAAGTGCTTGGCATAAAAGCATGACAACCTGAGTTCAGATCTTCAGCACCCATCAGAGTTGGGCATGACATTTGTGTTAGTTTTTGTCAACTTGACACAAAGCTCAACATAGCTAGGAAGAGGGGATCTCAATTAAGAACTTTCCCACATCAAACTAGCCTCTGGGTATGCCTGTGGGGGCATTTTCTTTATTGCTAATTGACAGAGATGGACTCATCCTAACATTAGTGTTGCCTGAGCTGTATAAGCCAGTGGCAGTGGTGCTAAGCAAGCAATGGAGAGTAAACCTTCACTCATTTGTTGTAATACTAGAACTTTAGATAGGTGAATGCATTATGAAAAGGTAAATAGAAACATAGAACTTCCATAGGAACCCATACCTAGAGAGATTCTAGATGTGATATTGCTGAGGCAGTTATAGTTGTGAGTAGGCAAGCATGATAGTTAAACTCCAGGGCATTCCAAGTGAGGAAAAACTCTTCTCCTCTGATTTTACCTTTTTCTTAGTACCTCACTATATATACTGAAAAAACAGATTATCTTGATATTTTAAACAAGGAACAAAACTTTCCACAGATGAGATTTTTTTTTACATTTTTATCATTTTGATAATTTATTTTAACATTGGCATATATATATATATATATATATATATATATATATATATATATAAAGTGCCAAAGAACATGACCTAATCATAGGACTATACAAGTTCCCCATTCCTTCACACATCAATAAATTAGAAAAACAGTATGACTATAGTTCTACTTATGTAGCATACTGTGTCCATCTTTCAAACAAAAAAAAAGTTATGAAGTATGTCTGTAAGAAACCAAGTGTTAATAAAACTAACAAGCATCAGACTGAGATACATAAGGACAGGAATATACAAATTTTCAGGCCATAACTTATTTTTATTTATTTTTCTCTCATATATTAATCCCTACTGCAGTTTTTCCTCCCTTCTCTCCTCCAAATTCCTCCCCACACCTACCTCCTCCCTGTCCACTCCTCCTTTTCTCTTCAGAAAATGGCCATTCTCCCGGGAATATCAACCAAACACGGCATATCAAGTTGCCGTGAGACTAGGCACTTCCCTTCTTAAGACTGGGCAAGCTAACCCAGTTAAGGAAAATGGCTTCCACAAGCAGGCAAAAGAGTCGGAAAAAGCTCTGCTCTCACTGTTAGTTACACAGGAACAGGAAGCTACACAACCATAGCATATATGCAGAGAAACTAAGTCAGACCTATACAGGTTCCCTGTTTGTTGATTGAGTTGCTGTGAGACACTACGAGCCTGTAACCAACAAGATATAAACAACATAAGGAAACAATACCATGGATGAATGTAACCATGGAAACCAAGCCTAGAGTGTGTGCATGAGCATGATACAGTTGAGGTAAGTTAAATGCCGTTTGAAGTAATGTGTGAACAGCTTAGCTATGATTTGCTAAGTGTAGCTTAAATACCCTGGTATTTAAGCTGGCTACAGGTCTGGCTACAGGAGCTCATTTGCTCCCTGAGTCTCCACGGAGATGGAGATGCCTTTGTACTGAGAGATAAGAGTCCACTAACCCGGACCACGGACCGCACTCCAGCTGGACCCGAAAGCAGAAGGACATATCACGAAACTTACCTGAAGCACTGTAATCAAGCTAGGCTATGACACTGGGCCAGACCGGAGGTTAGTGAAGTGTATGTGTAAACGAATGCAATCCCATTTCGCTAGTTATTTGTTTATTGCTACTTTTGAATAAACACGCTATTATAACCTGACCCCCAAGTCCAAGGCTCCCTCCTGGCCTCTGTCCACAATCCTGATTTGTGACAGAGCCCTAGTTGATTCTATGTTTTGTTTTGTTTGTTTTTGCTTTTGGTGTCCTTGAATCCTCTGGCTCCTACATGTTAGGCTGTGATTCTCTGCATCTATTGCCACCAGTTGCTAGATAAAGCCTCTTTGATAATAGTTATGGATTATCCTAGGCTTCTGTTTATAAATATAGCAGAATATAATTAAGAATCATTTTACTGGCTCTTTTTTTCAGGTTTAGGTTGGTTCTACCTTAGGTCTCTGCTATATCGGACCTCTAGTAGTTTCTGGCCCACGCACAGCGTCAGGGGTGGGCTCCCTCTCATAGCCTGGGTTTTAAGTTGGTCCAGTTATTAGTTGGCCACTCCCACAAGGTCTGGTCCATCATTACCACAGCCTATCTTGTAGACAAGACACTTTTAAGTCTGAGGTTTTAATGCTGAGTTGGTATCCCAGTCCTTCCACTGGAAGTTTTGTCTGGTTACAGGAAACAGTGGATTTAAGCATTGTCCTCCCACCTTCTAATTAAGAGTCTTAGCTAGGGTCACCTACAAAGATTCCTGGGAGATTCCAGTTTACTATGTTTCCTCCTATCAGATCCCTTCTGTTCACATTCCCACCAGTCTCCTGTCTACCTGCATTATATAACTATTGCATTTTTCCATTCCCAAGGAAATTCATGTTGGTTCCTTGAGCTTTTCTTGTTACTGAACTTCTCTGGATATGTGGATTATAGCATTCTTGATCTTTACTTTACAGCTAATATCCATTTATAAGTGAATATATACCGTGTTTGTCTTTCTGGGTCTGGGTTGCCATAGTAAGGGTGCTATATTCTAGTTCAATCCATTTGTCTGCAAATTTCATGATATTTTCTTTTTCTAACCTCTGAGTAATACTCCACTGTGTAAATGTACCACGTTTTCTTTACCTATTCGTCAGTTAAAGGTCATCTATGCTGTTTCCAGTTTCTGTTTATTACAAATAAAGCTACTATTAACATAGTTGAGCAAGAATCCTTCTGGTAGGATAGAGCATCATTTGAGTAAATGCCCAGGAGTGGCATAGCTGGGTCTTGACAAACAATAATTTTTAAAATAAAATTAATATGTGAAGTACTTTAGTGGAAATAGTATAGAATACAAAAAAGTACTGGAGAAAGAAATTAAAAAAATAATTCCAATCAAGTGCTGGAAATTGAAATAAAAGGACTATGACAAATAAAAGGTACAGGACAACGTAGCTAAGCATATGATCAAAATGTAGAAAATACAATATATTCTCAACATATTACTTACAGAAAAGCAAGGATGATAGTTATATTAAACCTATATTCAGAAATCAAGTATACCAGACTAGGATAAAAAAATGAATTTAATATGGTCCTAGAAAAAAAATCCAATATATCCTGTGCTATTATACAAAAGTTAAGGACACTTCCTTTTCAAATAAAAAGTTTTATTCACCAGAGTGTCTGTTTTGCTCACGTCTATTTTTGTCGCATCCCCAAAGTACAGGAAACATCATATCCTCCAAATAAATATGTATTGAATTAAGAAATGAGTGACTGGCTGACAATGATTTGAGTTTTAGGGTTCTCAAACATGCAAGAGAATTTAATAGAAATAGGATTTTTATTTCTCCTATGATTCATATTTGAGCTTGAGTCATAGTGAAAAATGTCAGGTAAAAATAGTGACAGGGTTATTAAATTGCCTCTGGGTAGATCGAAAGATAACTTCAAATATGTCACTTTTAATATAAAAATATTAAAAATCTAACAAAAATGACTCCAAAAAGAGGTTTGAATAATTGTATGTTTTAAGCAAAGGTTCATGGTTTAGAGGATTAAAAGGGAAAATTCAGGTGTGTTCCCTATTGGAGAAGAGAAGTAATATATCGGTTTGCTAAATTTAGACATTTCTGTAACACTTGAACGACTTGAGAAATAAAAGTATTCACACAGGAAAAGATGAACACGGCTCAAGTTAATGAACACAGAACACTACTATACCTTAGGCCTAACCCCACTTAAAGGAGCATAGTTTTAAAAATGTAATCAAATTTCCTCTTGAACATATACTGTTTCTCCCATAGTCTCAGATACTCTTAATATTTTGTTAAATTAGTATACACTTATGTCAGCCACCATGAAATATGAAAACATAAAAA
This sequence comes from Apodemus agrarius, assembly GCA_964023405.1. Taxonomy (NCBI): domain Eukaryota; kingdom Metazoa; phylum Chordata; class Mammalia; order Rodentia; family Muridae; genus Apodemus; species Apodemus agrarius. The sequence goes on from OZ030010.1 coordinate 76,466,455, forward strand.
AATAAATGCTCTCCTTACGTTATTTGAAACATTGCCTATGAATATGAAGATTTAGGAGTAAGATTGAAACAATATTTTGTTCTCCCGTTTTACTATGGTCAGATTTAGCAAGGAGATAAAATGATATGAGGAATACTTGTGCAGGAATATAGGGCCATTATGGATTTCTGTGGAATGGAGCTGAATACAAAGTCATCCATGATATCTTCATCAAACTGGTTTTAAGATTACCATAGACAACAAAATTTTTCAACACTTAAATTAGTAATATAAAATGGTATGATATTTTGCTTGCAAGACCTAGTGCAACACAAAAGATACTCAAGAAGCAGTCACATAATATTACAGTCAACAACGGCAAAAATGCTGATATGTGATTAGGTATATTTTTCCTATTTTTTATGATTTGATAGTTTCTATGAATGTTTCTACAGTTAAACAAATATTATAGAAGGAACAAAAACTATACAAGTAGTAGCCAACATGTTCCAGTTTCATGTTTGAAAGAGATAAGTTTAATAATGAAAGTTCATAGAGTTCTAGGGAAACTATTATAGAACTACAGTTTAAGTCCAGATAGACATTATAAATAAAAGGAGACCAGATTACTGAGTGGTAAGAATTAGACACAGTTTTATAAACAGAGTTGAAAGAAGAGGTACTTTTGTTTCACTCATTTGCTTTTTACATTTTTATAGTATTTTAAATTATACCCATAACTTTATATTTGTTAGGGAAGCACTCTATAATTTTACTACACAGCCTTCGCACAGCTAAGTTTAAGAGTCTAAGCTGCAGATTTTTGAAGTACTAGTTGCTTCCACAATACTAATTCACCAAAAGAAATAACAAATAATCAGTTAGAAACTAGTTTTGTGTGATTTATAGTGATTCACAAAGTTTCTATTTACAAAACAGAGCATGAATATAACATTTAATACTGAGGGCCATTTTGTCCAGTGGAATGCTGCAAAACAAGATGGGCAATCTCCAGAAGTAATCTTCATCTATTATATTAATAATTATAGAGTGCCTAAGGACTGGGATATGCAGTGAACAACATTTGCATGGCATCTGCCTCCTTAGTGGTTCAACAATTTTAATGTAAATAATAACAGATGTGATTACATACTGGAGTACTCTGGAAGAAAATAATGTAAACTATAGCTTGGATTAGAGAGTCTGGAAATGCTTCTCTGAGTCTATCATAAAAACTGATTTCTAATAATGAAAATGAATCAGTTAACTGTATAGGGAGCTCCATGTGCCAAGGTCTTTAAGAGGACTGATGCTTACATAGTATGACTGAGGAACGTAACAGGCCATTGTGTCTTAAATTTGGTAATCTAGAAAAATATGGTGAAACAATGAGATTTGTCTTAATTACTTTTCTATTGCTATGATAACACACCGTGAACAAGGCAACTTATATAAGAAAGAATTTATTAGGAACTTATAATTCAGAAGGTTAGAATCAATGACTATCATGTCAGGAATAGCACCCTGCCAGTAGCTGAGAACTTACATCTTGATTTGCAAGTAGCAAGCAGGAAAGAGAGTCAGAGACTGGCAGTAGCATGCAGCTTTTGAAACCTCAAAGCCTGTCCCCAGTGACTCACTTCCTCCAAGAAGACCACAAATCCCAATTTTCCCCTAAAATATCCAATAACAGTGGACCAAAGCATTCAAACATGAGCCTATGGGAGCCATTCTTAGTCAAATATTACATGCCACTCTCCTACCTTCAAAGATTCATGGCCATTACCATAGTAAAATATATATATATTTAGTTGAACTTCAAAAATCTCCATAGTCTTTCAGTCTCAAGACTTTAAAAGTTCAAAGTCCAAAGTCTCTTGTGAGTGACGTAAGTGCTACGCCTTTTAAAATTAAAATTAAAATTTTATACTTCCAAATACAATGACACAGAATATAAATAACCATTCATAAAGAGAGGAATGGGGCTGGGCAGTGGTGGCGCACGCCTGTAATCCCAGCACTTGGGAGGCAGAGGCAGGCGGATTTCTGAGTTCGAGGCCAGCCTGGTCTACAGAGTGAGTTCCAGGACAGCCGGAGCTACACAGAGAAACCCTGTCTCGAAAAACCAAAAAAAAAAAAAAAAAAAAAAAAAGAGAGAGAGAGAGGAATGGGGTATAGTTATGAAAGACTGGACCAAAACTCGATCAAATTGCATCAGGGCAAACATCACTTCCTGTCTAGTGTCAAAGGGCTTGCTTCTTGCCTTCCAGCGTTGCCAACACATTACTTTTGGTTAGGCTTGATCTACCCTCTATCTAACGCTCTTTTGGCAAATGTCTCATGACTCTGTGACAGCTAACATCTTGAGCTAACATTCAATGTCACCCATATTTCACTGCCACAGCTTATGCAATTACCTCTCAGGGACTCCATGCAGGGCCAATCCTCGTACATGCTTGGACTCAGTAGATATCCTTAACCACATAGTAAGTTCCATTAAAGGCCTTGGTGTTCTTTTTCTTGGTAAACTGTATATTTTGTAGTTATTTCTTCTCCATATGATTTTTATAATTGGAGACTTTCATAAAAGTGATTATTAATAATAAAGATAATGTGCTGGATATTTTTTTAAATTTCTTATTGATTCTTTGATTCTTTGTGAATTTTATATCATTCAATCCAGTCCTGCTCATTTCCCCATCCCTTTAAATCCCCAGTTAGCTCTAACAACCTTTACCCCCAAATAAAATGGATGGACACACACACACACACACACACACACACACACACGAACAAATAAACTAAAGAAATATAGAAAAAAGCTCAGGGTCAAACATGTAGTGTGTCACAATGTATCCCAAAATATTTCCCTCTGTTCAAACATCTTCACCTTCAAATGTTCATTGCAATGAGTCACTGGTCTGGTTCAAGACCTGCGACTTCTAAGACACCATCAATATTAGATACTCACTGGGACTCCTCCTAGTTATTCTACTGTTGCCCTGTGTCATGGAGATCCTGTAGCTTTGGATCAACAGGACTGGCACTTTCATGTGTCCCAGCCATTCACAGATGATATAGATTTTAGAGTGGGCCAACTCAGAGCCCTGGATCTGTGCCTGGATGATAGCTCCATGACAAATTGATAGAAGGTAAAGTCCTAAGAGGAGACACATCAATTAGGAAAATACCTCCATAAGACCAGGCTTTAGAAAAGTGTATATGGCATTTTTTTAAAAAAAAATTAGTGATTGATGGGGAGGCTCTAGGCAATTGTGGGTGGTGTCATCCCTGGGCTGGTGGACCAAGATTCCATATAAAAAGCAGGCTAAGCAAAGCCATTTTGAACAAGCTAGTTGGAAATTCCTTCCCATGGCCTCTGCATTAGCTCCTACCTCCTGTTTCCTGGCTTCTTTCAGTGATAGACTACAACAAGAAGTGTAAGTCAAGAAAAACCTTTCCTCACCAACTTTCTTTTTGGTCATGGTATTACAGCAATAGAAATCCTAAGAAAGACAAATTACTAATTTTCTACCAATGAAATTAATACATTATTTTTTATTGGTACCTTAGGCAGATTCTTTGGCTATGAACAGTAGGAAATTAAAATATTTTTTAATTTTTATTTTCTATATTCTATGTTTACATTCCAAAGGCTTTCCCCTTTCCCAGTTACCTCCCACCATATGTCCCATAGTTCCTCTCCCCCCCAACTATTCCCCACTCATCTCCCCCCACAATTTCTCTGTTCTGGGTCTACAATACTGGATCCAATCTTTACAGGCCCAGGGTCCTCTCCTTTCTTCTTCTTGGGAGTCATTTGACTTGCTAATTGTGCCTTGAGTATTTAGGGCTTCTGGGCTCATTAATATCCACTTATCAGTGATTGCAGTTCATGTGTATTCTTTTGTGATTGGGTTAACTCACTTAGGATGATAGTTTCCAGATCTAACCATTTACCTACAAATTGCATGAATTCATTATTTTTAATTGCTGAGTAGTATTCCATAGTATAAATATACCACATTTTCTGTATCCACTCCTCTTTTGAGGGATATTTGGGCTCCTTCCAATTTCTGGCTATTATAAACAAGGCTGCTATAAACATAGTGGAGCATGTGTCTTTATTGCATGCAGGGGAATCCTCTGGGTATATGCCCAGGAGTGGTATGACAGGGTCCTCTGGAAGTGACATGCCCAATTTTCTGAGGAACCGCCAAACTGATTTCCAGAGCGGTTTTACCATTTTGCAATCCCACCAACAGTGGAGGAGTGTTCCTCTTTCTCCACATCCTCGCCAGCACCTGTTGTCTCTTGAGTTTTTAATCTTAGCCATTCTGACTGGTGTGAGGTGGAATCTCAGGGTTGTTTTGATTTGCATTTCCCTGATGACTAATGCTGTTGAACATCTCTTAAGGTGTTTCTCGGCCATCCGAATTTCTTCTGGTGAAAATTCTTTGTTTAGCTCTGTACCCCATTTTTTGATAGGGTTATTTGGTTCTTTGGGGTCTAACTTCTTGAGTTCTTTGTATATATTGGATATTAGCTCTCTGTCGGATGTGGGGTTGGTGAAGATCATTTCCCACTTTGTTGGTTGCCGTTTTGTCCTTCTGACAGTGTCCTTTGCCTTACAGAAACTTTGTAATTTTATGAGGTCCCATTTGTCAATTCTTGATTTTAGAGCATAAGCTACTGGTGTTCCAGTTGCTATTATTATTACCCTCTGAAACCTCTTGAGTTTGGCCTCCATAATCTCCATTGCTAGCACTACTGTCTTCTAAGCTCCTACTAGAATGGCCTATTGGAGCTCACTTAAAGTATCCAACCACTTTCCTAGTCCAAAGCCAAAATATCTCCCACATTCCTCCAAAAACAACATTGTCAGGCCTGGCTGATCAACAGTCCACTTCCTGGTACCAACTTCTCTCTTAGTTAGTTTTCTATTATTCCTCTATAGCAATATGACTAAGATAACCTAAAGATGAAAGAGTTTATTTGGTGGTGACAGTTTCAGATGCTTAGTCTATGAATATCATGATGATACAGTCCAACAGCACTGGGGAAATGCCTCAGAGCTTTCAATTTGATCTTCAAATAACAGGCAAAGAGAGGAGTGGGGCATGGGTTTTTAAAACCTCAAAGGCTGCCCTCCCTGACATACATACTACAACATCCTAGTCCTTTCCAAATAGTTCCATCAATTGAAGACCAAGTATTCATATTTGGGCATATGGGGTTCCCTCAAACTGCCACATGATTACAAAGGGAACTTGAGTATGTAAACGAACAAATGCATGTGGGTTTTTTCCTTTAGCTCCTGATTTATGCCTATTGTCTAAACACAGTTACAACAGCCCAATCCCAAGAAGAAGAAGATTCAGGTTTGCAAGATAATTTATATGATAAAAACCAATTATTAAAGTACTAAGATAAGTTTAAAGGAATCAGGAACTTATCTGACAAATTTCATTGATGAACGACAGAACTTCAGCATTAATAAAAATAAAAACTGTCATATATTTTAAGATATGAATTTAAATATGAGTTTTTAATGATAGAACATATAAGATGCATCATTAAAATGTACAATTTATGCAAAAGGAAGTTACTATTTTCAAAACTAAGGAAAAAAGAAAGAATCAAGCACTTGAAAAACAAAGGTATGTGCCTCTTTCTAGAAACACTTAAGATAATAAATTATTAATCATGAATAGATTAGGATCTCAATATTATGTAGATATTGATGACTTAATTTAGCAATAAAAAATAATAGCAATTCCATATTATGCAAAGCAGATATCTATCACAAATACTATGAGGTATTCTTGCCTAAAAGTCTAGGATAAAATTAAACCTCTAGATTTAATAAAGAAACATGTGAATTGAAACTGTATTGATGAACACAAACACATGCTTTTAAACATTCTATAATACAAATGTGCAAAGTACTTCAAAAATTAAACTTTAGGAAAAATAGTAAGCCAATAAATTAAATAGATACCCAAGAGACTTATACAGTAATTTAAGGTCTATGACTCAGCCCCAATGAATAGACCTGATTTATATAGTGAACTTGGTGGCAAACACCTAGGCTATAAGGCTAATCTTAACTACCTAGTCACTGTCATCCAAAACAGACAAATAATGAATGATTTTGTTTTAATAAAAAACTGGCAGTATTTCTCTGTGTAAAAATCACCTCGATGTTAGTATCTTGAAAAAAATAAAGATCCATGTCACATAGCTGCTGAAGGTCAAGAATCTCCAAGTAGTTTAGCTCTTTTCTATCTCAAAGTCATCTAAGATGTCATAGTCAGTCTGTCAGTTCAACCTTCAGTCATCCAAAATCTTAACTCTGTCTCGAAGATCTACTTCTAAAACGATTTATTCCTTCATTAATGGAACTGTTTTCGCAAAGCTTCAATTCCTTTGGGGTTGGAGACAAGAAGCCACATTCCTTTCAAGGAAGAGTTTCTATTGAAACACAGTCCCTAACTTCCCTGGGGTAAGTGATATAAGAGAGAATGAGAAGTAAATTGCAGTGTCTTTTATTTCTAAGTCTCTGAAGCCACATTTCATCACTTCTATTGTATTCCTTAGAAATGAATTCTTAAATTCAAGCTATAATGAAGAGGAAAGAAGTCACTATGCATCTCTAAACAGGAATACTAGAGAATTTGCTGATATATCCTAAAACTATCAGAGTTTACCTTTATTTGTAAAAACTGCATTGTTCTATCTATATGTAAATATACTAATGCCCTCAAATTTTGCAGAATTATCTCCAAGTCCAGATGACATCTAAAATATGCTTTGCTAAAGACACTGCTCCTTAAACATAATTCCTTAAGTGTATTTAATCACTCTAAAGATAATAAAAGTCTCAGGAAAACCAGGTAATACCAAGATATTAGTGATAATTCTCTGATAGAGAAACAAAATGGTTTTGGTACATGATCCCATCTGTTGAAACAAATGTAATGATATTCTAAACTTAGTAGCAAGATAAATCAGAAAATGTAATTTCATATTAATTATGGCAATGAAATCAGCCAAAATCTATAAACCAAAAGTCACAACTATATAAGTAAAAGCTAAATGTATTGTTTGAATTCAAAACCCTATTCCATTCAGATAAATAGACTAAAAAATAGTAACACGCTTTTAAAAAGATTTTTTGTGAGCCGGGCCTTGGTGGTGCACGCCTTTAATCCCAGCACTTGGGAGGCAGAGGCAGGTGGATTTCTGAGTTCGAGGCCAGCCTGGTCTACAAAGTGAGTTCCAGGACAGCCAGGGCTACACAGAGAAACCCTGTCTCGAAAAACCTACATATATATATATATATATATATATATATATATACACACACACACACATATATATACATATATATATACACACATATATATACATATATACACACACACACACACACACACACACACACACATATATATATATATATATATATATATATATATATATTCCTCTGAACAGAAAGCAATTGCATTATATTTTAAATTAAGTATTTTCCCCATAGCCTTAGTTTCTAAGAGACAATATGCAGAAGAATCTTTTAAAGACATGGTCCTTTTACTCTGGGTATAAACTTCAGTGTGTGTTCTGCTTGTCTGCTGAGTGTCAGGTCCTGCACTCTGTTTCTAGTACTGTTTTTTTAAACAAACAAAATCCCAAAGACTAAAAATGCCTAGAACAAACTGACCTCTCACATTTCATATGTACACTAGATGGCAGCAATCCATAAACAATAGATAACAATAAATACTACAGGCCACATTGTGTGCATGAAATGAAAAGCCAATGCAGATTCCTTCCAAGTACATTTCAACTTTGCTTTTGTAAAATTTGAATATCATTGTTTGGTTTCTCTCTCTTCCTTCATATATTTTCTGTATTTCTTTTTAAAATATCAGACATTTGTTATTTTTGTTTCTGTTTTTTTTAATTAGTTATTTTTAGTGTTTTGACAGTTCCTTTTTTAAAATTTAATTTCATTTTTATTTACTTATTCACTTTAGATTCCGCTTACTGCCCACCTTCTGGTCACTAGGTCCCAGGATCCTTCCCTATCCCCCATCCCCATCAGTGAGCAGGTGGGGGCCTACCTAGGTAACCCCCTTCCCCCACCTCACTGGCACTTCAAGTCTCTGCAAGTTTAGGCACTTCCTTTCCCACTGAGGCCTGATAAGGCAGCCTAGCTAGATAGCCCAAATACAGGCAACAGCTTTTGGGATAACTGCTCCTGTTGTTCAGCACCTACATGAAAATTAGGCTGCACATCTGTTACATATGTGTGAGGAGGCCTAGATCCAGTCCATGTGTGTTCTTTAGTTGGTGATTCAAATTCTGAGGGAATCAAGGGTCCTGGGTAGTTGACTCTGTTGGTCTTCCTTTGGAGTTCCTATCCCCTTCTGGACCTCCTATTCTTCCATAAGATTCTTCAAGCTTCATCTATTGTTTGGCTGTGGGTATCTATATCTGTCTGAGTCAGCTGCTGGGTGGAGCCTCTCAGAGAAAAACATACACCTGCCTGCAAGCATAACAAAGTATCATGAATAGTGTTAGGGATTGGTGGTGGTCCATGGGCTAGGTCTCAGTTTGGTTGGTCATTCTGTCAGTCTCTCCTCCATTCGCCTTGCCTGCATTTCTTGTAGACATTATACATTTTTTGAATTGAAAGTTTTGTGGGTAGATTGGAGTCTCAATTGCGCCATTGGAGTTCCTAGCTCTCTATAGGAGGTGGCTCTTCAGGTTCCATATCCTCAATGTAGTGAGTCACAGCTAAGGTCACCCTCATTTATTCTTGGGTGCCTCCTTTAACCCAGGTCTTTGTCTGCTGGAAATGCTCCCCACCTCCTCACCACTGTCAGTTGCAGATTTCTATTCATTTTCATTGACTTCTTGTCATCTCTCCTGTCTGTCCCAAAACCTGATCCTGAAACCCTATTCTTTTCTTTCATTCTCCCATCCTCCTTCATCTGCCTCTTATGACTATTTTATTCTCCCTTCTAGGTGAGAGTTAAGGTTCCTTATTTGGGCGTTCCTTCACGTTTAGCTTCTTTGGGTCAGTATAACGTGGCACCTGCATTTTATGGCTAATATCCACTTATAAATGAATATATAGCATGTCTGTTCTTTTGGGACTTCAGTTACCTCATTAAAGATGATATTCTCAAGTTCCAATCATTTGTCTGCAAAATTCATGGTGTCTTTGTTTGAAATAGCTGAGTAGTATCCCATTGTGTAGATGTATCATCTTTTCTTTATCTATTCTTCAGTTAACGGACATCTAGGTTGTTTCAAATCTGCATGGTACATGCATTGGTACAGAAACAGACACATTGGTAAATGGAATCGAACTGAAGATCCAGAAATAAATCCATATACCTATAGACACTTGATTTTTGATGAAGAAGCCAAAACCATATAATGGAAAATCATCCTCAATGTGTGATGCTGGACTAACTGAATGTCTATATGTAGAAGAATGAAAATAGAAGAATGAAAATACTCATGCCTCTGCACAAAACTCAAGTCCAAGTGGCACAAGGCTCTTAACAGAAAACTAGTAGATACTCTGAATCTCATATAAGAGAAAATGGAAATACCCTTGAATGTGTTGGTACAGGAGAAAGTTTCCTGAACAGAATATCAATGGCTCAGGCTCTAAGATCAACAATTGATAAATAGGACCTTGTGTACCTGAAATGTTTCCGTAAGGCAAAGGACATTGTCAATAGGACAAATCAGCAACCCAACTCTTCCCTGAATTAAAATGCTTTTGAATAGAAGTTTCACACCAAATCATATGTTTGTGTGTTTCCTTTCTTTGCATATAATCCTATCTATTATGAAGTTTGAAGAATTCTTTCACAACAATTAGAACTTCTCAATTATTTTAACTAGTGATATAAGAATGTAGTGACATCTTAACAGGACATCAGGTCCACGAAGCTAAGAACTCACATCTTCAATGCAAGGAAGAAACAGAGTGTGAAATCTGGGCCATTTCTTGCTTGCTAATACACATTCTTCTAGTTCCCATGCATTATCTAATTTGAAAGGCATGTTCATATTTTCAAGAATGTGTTAGAGCAGTATACTGTGTCTCTGGTAACAATTTCTACTTTTTGTTTATTTTTACTGTTTTAAACAAGTACCGATGCAGGAGTAATGTATAATTGAGAGAATTGTGTTTTGTTTCATAATCCTAGAGCTCCAAACATTTAACATAAGGGTCCCACACCCTAGCAAGGCCAGTGGTTGTATCCTTACTAGGCAGACATTAAAGGGACAAACAAAGAAGTAGTTGGAGAGAGTAAACACACAATTTTCTAATGGCATTAAACTATGAAGATCATGCTGTTGTTTGCAGCTATTTAACCAATTCATATTTCCAACCATTTAAAATTGTCACAGTAGCAATAATGTTTCAATGAAAGTTTGGTAAATGACAAATTGTTACATATGAAAATTAAATTCTAGACTAGGAAATTAAGTGTGAAAATATGAAGTCACACAAAATGAATTATTTTTTTCAAAATTTTGAAAAATTTTAAGATTATGAAAGCCTTTGATTAGCTCTTTAAGTTTTCAAGTTCATATTCAAAAACAGGTGTATATTTTTATGAACACCTATGGTTATCTCATAAAGCTAATTTCATCTGGAAAATAATTTAAAAAATAAGTGTAGGAATCATAAAGATAACATCAATTCAAGTAGGCTAATTAATATCTTCTTTAGAATAAAAAATAGTATGTTTACAATTCACTCTTATTTTAAAAGAAATGGGGGAAAAGTCACTTTTTGGTGGTATTTCATTTGGATTGAAGAAAATAATGATCTGACTCACAACATAATTTATACATATTAATGATATAGCTTAAATTAAAAATACACTTGGTTTCTGAATTTTCCAGTGATGACTTTTATTTGAGAGATTTGTCTTTTTTTTTCCCATAGCATTTATCTTTAAGTAGATGGATTACTTTTAATAGACACAGGGGAAACAATATGATTTAATAATTGCAGTTCTTACTTGCTAATTATTGTCAGTAGATTAATGTAAACTAAGTGTCAAAGGAAAATGAGATTCAATGAAATGACCCAAATTATGATTAAGTTGAATTAATAGCATGGATCACATTTAATCTTCCAATAGAATACTTAAGACTGCCTATAATGAAAAACTACTTTGAATTACATATTTCAATTTAATTTTGCATTTTGAAAGTTCATAATGCCTTCTGAACAAGATAGCAGCCACAATAAATCTCAGATGTTGTGACCACTGCAGTTTTATTTATTTTTATTTTTTTTAGAAATTTATTATTGATAGATCAATTTAAAATTGAAACACTTGTCAGTACCATGAATTATTTCTTCGTGTTTGCATAGGTGTATGTGTGTGTGTGTGTGTGTGTGTGTGTGTGTGTTTCTAACCATCAATTGATCCAATTTGTCCTTTCTATCACCTTCTAAAGCAGAATAGACAAATTACTATTAACTTGTAAATGAATATTAAAACTTTTGGATTTATTTTCTAAGTTGCATATCCATTATATGGCATTAATGGGAAATTAAAAATCTAAAAAACAGTCAGTAATCATAGTGAATAATACAAATTGTATTAATTCAATTTTGTTTTTCTATCTATGTATTCAACAATATTTTAGTGTCCTATTACACCTTAATTTAAATGTAAATTCAACACTATTTTTAGTGTCGTATTACACCTTAACATAAATGTAAAATATACTGTTTCAGTACTTGTTAGCACCTGTCAGAACGTAAAAAAAAAGAAAAACATAGTGAACCTTTTTCTACAAATAGAAGATCAACATATGTAGGGAAGACAGAACTGTATGCTTTAGGCCAGTGGAGATCTCATTTCTTCTCCCCCCCCCAATTATTAGAATGTATGAAATTATTTACTGCTCTGAATAGGTGTAAAGAAATAATATCACTAAAAATAATCAAGCAATCAGTTCCTACTTAACTACTATGCAGTTGAAGGATTTTCAATTATTTTAAGAAGGCATTAAATAAAAGATAGGTAAATATGATAAAATACAAAGAATAACCTGTAATTCATGCAAAGAACTATGGTTGAAATACCCAAGGAACTGAAAGTGTTTGCAGCTCCATAGGAGGAACAAATATATGAACCCATAGCTCCCAGGGACAAAACCACTAACCAAAGAGTACAATGGAGTTACCCATGGCTCCAGCTGCATAGGCAGCAGAAGATGGCCTTGTTGGACATCAAAGGGAGGAGAGGCCCTTGGTCCTGGAAAGGCTCAATGCAGCAGTGTAGGGGAATACCAGGACAGGGAAGTGGGAGGGGTTGATTGGGGAACAGGGGGAGGGGAGATGGCTCATGGGAGATTTGGGGGGGAGCAGGAAAGGGGAAATCATTTGAAATAAAAAAAGAATATATCTAATAAAAAATTAAAAATTAAAAAAATTAAAAAATAAATACACAATAATAGTAAAAGGCAAATAGCATTTCAACTTTTATTTATTTATTTACTTGTTTATATTTATACTGCTGAGGATCAATCTCGGGGTACCTACAGTCTCAAAATTCTATTTTTCTAGGTAGTTATTCTGTCACCAAGTAGTCTCTTCAATTTAAAACTGTTTTTATTTTACTTACTTATCTATTTATTTTTGGAGACAGGGTCTGACTTAATAACTCTGGCTATCTCAGAACTCACTATGTATACCAGGCTGGCCTCAAACTCACAGAGATGCATTTGTTCAGCTTCCCAAGTGCTGGGAATAAAGCTATGTGCCACTATGCCCAGCCCAAAACTGTTATTTTTGAAGGTCAGAGAATTCAATTGCAATGGAATGTTAAGTTTCAAAAATGAATTGAATGTTTATTCTTTTTGGACATTTTTTTATTGGTTCATAAATTTCAAACAATGCATTTTGATCATATTTACCCTCTTCCCTGACTTTTACCAGATGCACAACCACTTTTCTTTCTTTTTTTTTATTCACTTATTTTTTTTTATTGTATATATTCTATATTTACAATTCATTTCCCTTTTTCTGGTTCCCCACCCCCAAAGGTCCCACATGTCCTTTTCCCTCCCCCTGCTCCCGCATCCACCCCCTCCCACTTTACTGTTCTTGTACTCTCCCACAATGATGTTTTGGTCCATTCTAGCACCAGTGTCCACTCCTTTCTTCTTGTGAGACATCACTTGATATGTGATTTGTGTCTTTGGTGTTCTAAGCTTCTAGGCTAATATCCACTTATCAGTGACTGTATACCATGGGTATTCTTTTGGGACTGGGTCACCTCACTTAGTATGACATTCTCCAGCTCCATCCATTTCTCTAAGAATTTCATGAATTCATTGTTTCTAATGGCTGTATAGTACTCCATTGTGTATATATACCACATTTTTTGTATCCATTCTTCCGTTGAGGGACATCTGGGTTCTTTCCAGCTTCTGGCTATTATATATAAAGCTGATATGAACATAGTGGAGCATGTATCCTTATTGCATGCTGGTGAATCTTCTGGGTATATTCCCAGGAGTGGTATGGCTGGGTCCTCCGGAAGTATCACGCCCAGTTTTCTGAGGAACCGCCATACTGATTTCCAGAGTGGGCACAACCACTTTTCTACCCATCTAATTTTGTGTATTAAAAAAGTCCCTTAAGATCAATCTGTACTTCCAAAACACTTGGATATGAAGTGTTCAACTGGAGAGTAGTCCACTTACTGGGACTATGGTCAGGTGAAGGCTCAATAGATACCCCAACAAAGGGAAATCGAGGGGAGGTGTGCAAGTGGGTCAGGTGGAGGGGCATATACTTGGAGGCAGGGGGTGGGAGGAGGGATTGAGGGTTTTGGGGGGGGAGGAACCAGGCAGGTTTTACCATTTGAAATGTAAATGAAGATTATATTCAATGAAAAAAGAAAGAAAAGAAAACACACTCTCTTTTTCCCAACAACCAACAATTGCTAATAACTCCACAGTGGCTTTATTACTAAGAAGGATTATATGCCAAATTTCACTGTCATGCAGATATTTGGTCTATATTGGACTTACATAGCTTGAGTGCATGCTGTCACAGCCTCTCTGAGTTCATCTGGCATCTCTCCAGCTGTTCAGGAGATAAGGTTTCCTTGTAGTAACCCACAGCCTCTGGCTCTTGCACTCATTTTGCTCATTCATTCACAATCATCTCTGAGTATTAGGATGAGGAGATGAAACATATGTTCATTTCAGGAATGAACATTCTCTATTCTCCTGTCAGTTGGAGTTTTCTGTGTTAATCATAATAGTGAAAAGAGAAGGTGTCAGACAAGGGTTGAAGTCTGAATTGATCTATGCATAAGCAGATAAGTGATTAGTTGTCTCTTAGGGTTTTACTGCTGTAAAGAGATACTACAATCAAGGCAAGCCTTATATAGACAGCATTTAATTGGGGCTGGCTTGCAGGTTCAGAGGTTCAGTCCATTATCATCAATGCAAGAGTATGGCAGGATCCAGGCTGATATGGTGCAGGCAGAGCTGAGAGTTCTACATCTTCATCTGAAGGCTGGTAGTGGAAGATTGACTTCCAGGCAGTTAGGGTGAGAGTCTTAAGCCCACACTCACAGTGACACACCTACTCCAACAGGGCCATACCTCCTAATAGTGTTATTCCCTGAGCCAAGCATATGAAAACCATCACAGGTTTTTAGTTTAATACTGTGTTCATTTAGTAGCATAGTAGTAGTAGATTCAGTTTTCAATCGTGAATTATCTTTGCCATTTCATTCAAGTGTGTATTTGTATTTTTAAGAGGGGCACAAAATCCCCCTCTTAGCCAAAGTGATATTGTGGGGTATTGTCAAGAGAAGAGAGAATGTTTTCATTATGGAAACATGTGCTATTATCATCTTGGAATTCAGTGAAGTATTGCTCATATCTTCTTTAAATTCCTTCATGAATTTTACCATTTTCCTTTACAATTTGAAATTCTGTGTCCAGAGGTTGATATAGGTATTTCTTGGTAGAGAACAATTCAATAGGTTTGATAGGAGACATGCTGTTTTGCAGATTTATGCTGTGTTTGTTTTAGTGATGTGACCTTAGTAAGTAGAATTCTTTCTTCACTTGTATGTCTGATATGATAATCTGACTTTCCTTAGATTGGGGCAGTATAAAAGTTGTGTAAACTGATCTGAATCATGTAAAGCCAGTGAATGTAATATTCAATTTGAATAGAGAAATATGGCTTGCAAACCACAAGTCTAGTGCTAAGCCATACAGAGGGGGTTCATAAATAAAGAGGGCTCTTGATCATAGATCTGGAACAAGTATTGTGGGTTTGCAGATGTTGGCAGTTTGAGGGAATGTGGTAAATGGAAGAAATTATTTAACCATAAAATGTCACTTATACACAAAGAGAGATTATGGGACCTGAGTCCAGAATTAGGCATTTATACATATATTTTTTAAAGATATATACTGCAGGAGCCTGCAGTAGTAATTTTCCATACGTAATATGTTATTTGTTTTATAGTTTTTGGATAATGACATTCATAGACCTCCAAATATTATAGGATATTGCTATTGCTCTTGGCTACTTTCTAGAAATTTAAAGAAAGATCCTTTTGCTGAGGACAATAGATATTTGTATCAAAATACAGAGAAATCAAGCTGCCAGGGATCTTGAAGTTTCATCTCTATTAGTTAGCTTTTATTGTATGTGAAGATATTATATAAGTTACCATAGGAGAAAAATAATCATGAATTACACCAATATTGACTGGGGCAATGGTAGATCTGCCATGGTAATAACCAACTGCTTTATATGTAGATTTAAGTCCAACTCCACAACATGAAACACAGTTGGCACTATTGTTATGCCAAAAAACTTACATAGGCACAACCTTAAAGTAAAAACATGAAAAAAAAGAATTCCAAGGAAAACTAATCAAGTAGCAAGCAGGCATTGTCATCCTGATACACATTAATTCTCTGAGAAGATAAAACAAGACCTAAAGTCCTTTAACCCAACAAACCAAAAGAGAGATGATCCAAATTAACAAAATCATGATTGAACCAGGAAACTTTATATCAGACAACAAAGAGATCATATATGGCAATATTTTAAAAACCATAACATCATTTAGAAAATCTAAAGTAAATGGATGGATTTCTTGAGTCATTCAAACTATAAATATCATAAAAGAAAAGACCAACTACTTAAAGAAATCCATAACGAGGAGATTGAAAGACCTATAAAAATCCTTCTGAGTAATAAAAGTTTTATTCCTACAAACTTTAATAACATTAGTACACAGTCAGTTCTCTTTCAAATGTGAGCCATGGAAATAGTCTATTTCAGCAAATATGAATTCTACCTCTTCAATTTTCAGGGAAAATCATTATGTTTAACTTTTCTCTTATACTTGGTGATTAAATAAACAACACATCTAGATCTATCACTGAAAGGATGTCATAACTTGGCCACATTTCTGAAACTGAATTGATACAATTCAAATATCTTCTATCATCATATGTCATCTGAGTTATAACTTTATAACATTTTTTTTTTGGTTTTTTGAGACAGGGTTTCTCTGTGTAGCCCTGGCTGTCCTGGAACTCACTTTGTAGACCAGGCTGGCCTCGAACTCAGAAATCCGCCTGCCTCTTCCTCCCAAGTTCTTTTTTTATTTTTTATATTTTTTGTTTACATTCCAAAGGCTTTCCCCTTTCCCAGTCCCCCCCCACCATACGTCCCATAAGTCCTCTCCCCCCAACTATTCCCCAATCATCCCCCCTGAATGTTTTGTGTTAGAACCTTTTTGCATTTAGTATTTTCTTTGACTGTTGAATCAATGGTTCCTATGGTATCTTCGGCTTCTGAGATTCTGTCTTCTATCTCTTGTATTCTATTGTTGATATTTGCATCTATGGCCCCTGATTTCTTCCCAAGGTTTTCTATCTCCAATGTTGTCTCCCTCTGTGATTTCTTAGTTGTTTCTTCTTCTGTTTTTAAAACCTGGATGGATATGCTCAAACCTTTGGCTTGATGATTGTGTTTTCATGTATTTCTTTAAGAGATTTTTGTGTTTCCTCTTTCATAGCTTCTACTTGTTGACCCACGTTCTTCTGTATTTCTTTAAGTGATTTTTGTATTTCTTCCTTATTGCCTTCTTTTTTTGATCCATATTCTCCTGAATTTCTTTAAGTGATTTTTGTGTTTGTCTTGTAAAGGCTTCTAAACGACAGAAAGCCCACATACACATGGAAACTTAACAATACTCTACTCAATGACACCTTGGTCAAGGAAGAAATAAAAAAGAAATCAAAGATTTTTTAGAATTCAATGAAAATGAAGGCACAACATACCCAAATCTATGGGACACAATGAAAGCAGTGCTTAGAGGAAAACTCATAGCTCTAGGTGCATCCAAAAAGAAACTGGAGAGAGCATACACTAGCAGCTTAATGGCACACCTTAAAGCCCTGGAAGAAAAAGAAGTTAATTCACCCAGGAGGAGTAGAAGACAGGAAATCATCAAACTCAGGGCTGAAATCAATCAAGTAGAAACAAAGAGAACCATACAAAGAATAAACAAAACCAGGAGCTGGTTCTTTGAGAAAATCAACAAGATAGATAAACCCTTAGCCAGACTAACCAAAGGACACAGAGACAGTATCCAAATGAACAAAATTAGAAATGAAAAAAGGGACATAACAACAGAAACTGAGGAAATTCAAAAGATCATCAGATCCTACTACAAAGGTCTATACTCAAAACAACTGGAGAATCTGGAGGAAATGGACGATTTCCTAGACAGATACCAAATACAAAAATTAAATCAGGATCAATTAGATCAGCTAAATAGTCCCATAACCCCTAAAGAAATAGAAGGGTTTATAGAAAGCCTCCCAACCAAGAAAAGTACGGGACCAGATGGTTTTAGTGTAGAATTCTACCAGACATTCAAAGAAGACTTAACATCAATACTCTTCAAACTGTTCCACAAAATAGAAACAGAAGGGACACTGCCCAACTCATTCTTTGAAGCCACTTTATAACATTTTAAATTACAATTTGTCAATAGATCTTAACATAGAACACAATATAATTTTTCCAAATTTATAGTCAGATTAAAATAAAATTTGGCTTTACTGTTATAGGTGGGCAAAAGACAAAGTCAATCAATTAACCAAGAGACTATTATCAGGTTAATATCATTCATTCAAGTCCCGATTAAGCCTTACTGAATATATAAGTTCTGACATGTGGAGTGCTAAGTGTAGCACTTTTGCTCTCATTTTCTATTACTTTCCTACTTTGACTAATTCCATTCTCCATAAGCATTACCTTTTCATGTGATTAAACCTAGTCATGGTATTGCTGGAGGTATATCTGATATAACTGCTTAAAATGTTTTGGCATAACTACCTTATCTTCTCTAGAATTCATTAAAGTATTGTCTACTTGGGAAGACTTTTCAAGGTGAGGCAGTTTCAAATAGTGAAAGCAATATTTTTTCCATAGAATAAATTTTCTACAAAATTGTCTACATATTTTATTCATTTTAAAGTTATTATTCAAAAAAGTTATTATTCTTTCTACTAGAATATAAATTTTACCTTAAGAACTATTTTAGTTTTACCCCAAAAAATACTTAACATATTAGATGTGTTCATCAAATTTTGGGGATGAATTCAGTATGTGGAAGTTGACATATGTGGTTGTGTTTGCTAATGTAAAAAAAAGCAAACAAATAAGCTTCACCTTCCAAAACACAATTAAAAAGTCAGTTTGTCAAGCACAATATTGAATCCTATCATTTCAATTAACATCTTTGCACTTTAAAGTTTACTCATAAATGTTAGTGATTCTCTATTTTAAAGCATCATTGATGTATGAGATATATAGTATTAACATATTTTGAAATAATATTACTTCACAACACAGAAAGGGAACAGCACAGGTAGCCAATCTCTGTGTACATGTAGCTATATTTATATTGTATGTGTTTTGAGCAGTACCACAAATTTCCAAGACTCATCCATTATGCCAAATTGCTAATGGTTTTCAGAAACTCTAATTTACCTGATACTTAATTTATGAAGTCACCTATTTCAGTTTGTCTGAGAAGTATTCTACTCTGTTGTTGATAGACACACAATATCACTCATGATATATTTCTCTCAATATCCATTGGTATAGTCTGAGAATAATATAGTTGGTAAACTTATAAGTTTTAAAATAAAATGATTTATATTCATATTTATATAAGGTATGCTGAAATACATGTATAATAGAGTATTGTAAATAGCATGACAGCCTAATAAATCTAAATATATAACAATTTAAACATTTCAATAAAAGATAAATTATTCTGTAATTTAATAAAACTATTCATTCTAAAATCTCACCACCTTGCCCTAAATTTAGAATGAATACAAACATCAACTTGGTACTTGTCTTAGTCAGGGTTTCTATTCCTGCACAAACATTATGACCAAGAAGCAAGTTGGGGAGGAAAGGGTTTATTGAGCTTACACTTCCACCCAGCTGTTCATTACCAAAGGAAGTCAGGACTGGAACTCAAGCAGGTCAGGAAGCAGGAGCTAATGCAGAGGCCATGGAGGGATCTTTCTTACTGGCTTGCTTCCCCTGGCTTGCTCAGCCTGCTCTCTTATAGAACCCTAGAATACCAGCCCAGAGATGGCACCACCCACAAGGGGCCCTCCCCACTTAATCACTAATTGAGAAAATGTCCCACAGCTGGATCTCATGGAGGCACTTCCCCTACTGAAGATCCTTTTCCTATGATAACTCCAGCCTGTGTCAAGTTGACACACAAAACTAGCCAGTACAATTGACCCCTTGTCAACTTGACACACCAACATATCACTATTAAGCCTCAACCCTTACTTTCTTATTCATCCCCAAGAACTAAATAACATTAAGAATCCCACAGTCTTTACATATTAAAAGTTCCATCCCTTTAAAATGTCCAATATCTTTTAAAATTCAAAGTCTTTTAAAAATTCAGTCTCTTAACTGTGGGCTCCACTAAAATACCTTCTTTCAAGAGGGAAAAATATCAGGGCACAGTCACAATCAAAAGCAAAACTCAAACTCCAATAGTTCAATGTCTGGGATCCAACTCACGATCTTCTGGGCTCCTCCAAGGGCTTGGGTCACTTCTCCAGCTCTGCCCTTTGTAGCACACACCTTGTCTTCTAGGCTCCAGCTGCCTGTACTCCACTGCTGCTGCTGTCATTGGTGGCCATCGCATAGTACTGGCATCTCCAAGCCTCAACTCTTTTGCATGACCCCTTCAGTCCTGGGCCATCAATTACAACTGAGGGTACACTTTCACCAATGGCCTTCCATGGCCTCTCAGCGTACCAAGCCTCAGCTGTTCTTCATGATGCCTTCATGCCTTCAAAAGCAGTACCACCAGAGTGACTCTTACACAGTACCAAGTCCTGCTACAGCACGAGGCACAACCTTGGCTATCTGGAACACACTCTCTGTGCTATCAGAAAATACTTCCCAGAAGATTTCACATCAGTGATGCTGGTTTCTTCTTAATCACCTCTAATTTCTTAGCTCCAGCTAACTAGCATCAATAGTCCCAATAACACAAAGGTTGACTTTAATGGTTTTGGTATCTTGTTAATTACAGCTGATTCTTCAGCCCCAGCTAACCAAAACCGCAGACTCTTCATGGCCTTGATAAGAGTCTTTAATCTTCCCTCTGAAATTTCACTAGCCAGGCCTCCATCTTCTGCACTGTTCTCAACATTATCTTCCAAGCTCCTACACAAAGTCTCACAGAGGTCTCAACACTGAATGGACCATCTAGCCCAAGGTTCCAAAGTCCTTCCACAGTCCTCCCCAAAACATGGTCAGGTTATCACAGAAATACACCACTACACTGGTACCAATTTGTCTTAGGGTTTCTATTCCTGCAAAAATTTCATGACCAAGAAACAAGTTGGGGAGGAAAGGGCTTATTGAGCTTACACTTCCACACAGCTGTTCATTACCAAAGGAAGACCTGACTCAAGCAGGTCAGGAAGCAGGAGCTGATGCAGAGGCCATGGAGGGATGTTCCTTACTGGCTTGCTTCCCCTGGCTTGCTCAGCCTGCTCTCTTATAGAACCCAAGAATACCAGCCCAGAGATGGTACCACCCACAAGGGGCCCTCCCCCCTTGATCACTAATTGAGAAAATGCCCCACATCTGGATCTCATGGAGGTACTTCCCCAACTGAAGCCTTTTTCTCTGTGATAACTCCAGCCTGCGTCAAGTTGACACACAAAACCAGCCAGTACAGTACTAAATTTAAATTTCTTTCTCTCAAGCATATGTTTCTTCAGTTCTGCATTTTCACATTTATGCTGACTCCACTGTGACTGAAATGATTTGGCAAATGTTGAGAAGAAATAAAGATACATTCCATGACATCCCCATGCCAAGTGTCAATGAGCAAAGTGATCTTTACCTGACTAACTGCATTTGGCCTTCCCATTATAATGTACAATTTGTGGATAAGTTGAAGAAATTCAAAAGTAAAATTTTCTTGACATTTAAAAATTACATGAAAAAGTTTGACTTCCTGTAGGATTTGAGATATGAGCCCAAAATAAATACATCTTTTAGATTCCCAGTCTATCAGCCATGAACTGAAAATACATCTTTTGCTTCTTCTCTGTAGAATTTGAAGGCTCCATTTGGGTGTGATTTATATCCCAGAATGGGGCATTGTGTGTTGACACTCATTTTTATCATTTTATTGAGAAGTTCACTTTCTGCTTGACATATAACATAAGAGGGCTTATTTTTCCTAGAAATTACAGATTCTTTTTACCTTATAATTTGTTAGAACTAACAAGATAATTTAAATTATAGCCTTGTGATATAGTTTACCATGTAAATACAATGTAATCTTTAAAATGTTTATATGTGTAGTACCATTGTAATAAATTTGTTTTTCTTAGCTGGATGTAGGGCAAATCTACATAAGATCAAAAAATATTAGGGGGCATACTTCCCCCAACAAGGCTACACTACCTAAAATTCCCCAACTGAAACATATTTTCAAATACCTGAACCTACTGAGGATACTTCTTATTCAAACCACCTTTTTCTCTTAAAACAATAGCTATATAGAATATTACATTTATGATAAAAATGCTTAGAATGGGATAAAGATGTTCTTGGTAGTAGAATATTTGTCTCATATATGTAAGAAACTAAGGTCCATTCCCAAAATCATTTACTAAAGTAACAAACTACTAGTAATATTATACCATTATAAAGCTAAAAGCCAGAGAAAAGTTATAGAGTAGTGATAGAAACAATAAATAATATATTTACATTCCAAACCCTTTGGAATGTAAACATAGAATATAGAAAATAAAAAAAAGAAAAAGGAAAAAAATAAATAATATAAAAGAATAAACAACACAAAATATCTAATAGTTATCAAGGCTGCATATCAGCATCATACTTTAAAATATGTAAATAAAATCTCAAGTTATATTAAAATTAAGAATTGTCACAGCTACAGTCAGAATGGGATTAAAATGTTTGGGCGACAAATTAATTGCTTCCATATTTTTATTCTAGTGAAGAATGCTGCAATGAGTACAACTAGAGTAATAACGTAGAAATTTTCCCTGCTCATGTAATAATTCATAGAGGATTAGTTGGCCAAACATAGGACTACTTTCCTTAGAAATCCCCCATATACTATCAATATGACTATAACAGTCTATATTCTCATCAAAGGTTTACAAGTTCCCCTATTTACTCAACAATATTTGTCACTTCCTAATTTTCATTTAAATTCTTTTCCATGTATGAGTTTGCATGTATGTGTGTGATGTGATACATTGTGTGTGCGTGTTACATGCACATGAGTCTGCAAGTGCAGGTAAATACATAAGTCATAGGGTCTCCATTATATCAGGGATTTGAGCCATTATGCTTCTAGTGCTAGTGTAATAGGCATGAATAGCCATCCCAAGCATGCTTGCTGAAGATTCAAACTCACTACATCATGCTTGCAAGCAACTACTCTTATTATTGAACCGTCTCCCCAGCTTTCCTTTTTGAGTTTTAAATAATAGCTATAACATAATTAGAGGTTACTTTATGTATTCTTTGGAAGAAATTCAGTTCAACTCTTTTGCTTATTTTTAATTATTTTATGTCTCGTTATTTTTGGAGTTATGAGTTTTCTTTACCCATTTTGACTTATAACCCTTTATGAAATACATATTTTGTATTCTGACTCAAACGCCCCTCTAAGCTGACTGATTGAAATTGGCCTCTATTGGCTTCTGACTAACTTGCTTTGCTTGGAACAACTGCCTTTGAACTTTTTTGTCTGTACTGACTACATGAACTGAACAGAACTGAACAGAACTGCATAGCTCAACGGAATTCAACTGCATTCAACTAAACTATACTGAACTCAACAGCACTCAAATAAATTGCACTGAACTCAACTGGATTCTCTTGAACTCCACTGAATTCAACTCCCTTTCCCTACTTTGCTATGTTGTTCTTCTATGAGTGGGGCAAATACTGTCTCTGACTCATTCTGTCAAATCTTTCTCTGATTCATCAATTAGGTGTCACGTTCAAATATGACTGTTTTCCTCTACAAACTAAACTAATCACCATTGTTAGGTATTAAAGGTATGTACTAAGGTATGTCTGTATTCCAGTCAGATCATACTGTAACCCAGGATATGTCTGCATTCTGACTGGATCTTATAGACTTAGAGGTCTTTGGATGTGCTCCCTTGACAGAGTTGCCATGTTGCTGTATTAAAATTCCTCTAAGAAAACAAAAGGTTGCAAATGGTAAAGAAAACCAAAACTGAAATGAAGCATGAAGTAAAAACTACATTTAATGTAAAGATCTGTTGAAGGATTGGCCAACAGAGATTCATAATGAAAATACATTATCAGCACTTGAAGATAAAGAAAATAAAATACTAAGAAAAAAGAAAATGAAATATTTAATCTAAGAAAGAAATAAAAATTTTAAGATTTACAAATGAGATATTCAGGAACTTTGAGATACTATGAAAAGATAGAACCTATAAACAACAATTCCAGGTCAAATTCGTAGTGTTTTCAATAACATTAAAGAATGCTAGATAAGTATAGATAAAAAACTGTAACCCATCCTTGTATAAGCAGTACTAGAAAAACAGACAGAATCAGAAAGAAATCCCTATGACATATTTTTGTTAAAACATTAAGAGAGATTCTAAAAAATACTGAAAGCTGAAAGAGATGAGAGCCATGTCACATATTGGAGGTGGTCCTATCAGAACCACAGCTGATTATTTGATAGATACATTTCAGTTCAGAGGGACTTGGAAAGATGTATTACAAGTTCTGTATGGTAACAACTATCAATCTAGTAAGGATGTCTACTAAAAGTAAAGTAGAAGTAAGAACATTTCATGATTTCAAAAAAAAAAGGTGTTAAGAATATTTCATTAAGAGGGCTGGAGAGATGGCTCAGTCATTAAGAGCACCAACTGCTCTTCTGAAGGTCCTGGGTTCAAATCCCAGCAACCACATGGTGGCTCACAACCATCCATAACAAGATCTGACGCCCTCTTCTGGAGTGTCTGAAGACCGCTACATTGTACTTACATATAACAAATAAACAAATCTTAAAAAAAAAATCATTACTACTGTAGCGCTATAGAAATATTACAAACTATATTTCAAACAGAAGAGAAAAAATACATAGTTAAGAAAAAAATACTGGTAAAACCACTCTGGAAATCAGTGTGGCCGGTTCCTCAGAAAATTGGGCATGCCACTCCCAGAGGACCCTGGCATACCACTCCTGGGCATATACCCAGAGGATTCCTCTGCATACAACAAAGACACATGCTCCACTATGTTTATAGCAGCCTTGTTTATAATAGCCAGAAATTGGAAGGAGCCCAGATATCCCTCAAAAGAGGAATGGATACAGAAAATGTGGTATATTTATACAATGGAATACTAGTCAGCAATTAAAAATAATGAATTCATGCAATTTGTAGGTAAATGGTTAGATCTGGAAACTATCATCCTAAGTGAGCTAACCCAATCACAAAAGAATACACACAAAATGCAATCACTGATAAGTGGATATTAATGAGCCCAGAAGCCCTAAATACTCAAGGCACAATTAGCAAGTCAAATGACTCTCAAGAAGAAAAAAAGGAGAGGACCCTGGGCCTGTAAAGATTGGATCCAGTATTGTAGACCCAGAACAGAGAAATCGTGTGTGTGTGTGTGTGGGAAAGAGTGGGGAATAGCATGGGGGGGAGAGGAATTATGGGACATATGGTGGGGGGTAACTGGGAAAGGGGAAAGCCTTTGGAATGTAAACAAAGAATATAGAAAATAAAAAAAAAATGGAAAAGGCAAAAAAAAAAGAAAAAGAAAAAAATACTGGGACTGATAATCAAAAGAAGTCAAGAAAATACCACAAAAATTGACAGAAATTAATACAAACTGCCAATAATTACTCTGAATGTTAATGGTGGTAATTTTCTAGTAAAAAGACACATTCATAGAATGGATTATAAATGGGATCTAAATTTTTGTTTCCTCAAAAATATACACCTCACCATCAAAGACAAACACCACCAAAGGGAAAAACATTGAAAAAAGTTACTCTGAGAAAATGGAACTAAGAAACAAGAGCAGCTATTCTAATTTCTGCCAAAACAGAGTTCAACTAAAAACTAGTCATAAAAGATAGGGAAGATCACTTTATACTCATTAAGGGAACAATATACTCATAAAGGGAATACTAAAATGTCTAAGCATATACACACTCAACACAGGTGCACCCAATTCATAAAACAAATGTTGCTACATATAAATAAACCACAACACTGTTATAGTGAGATATTTTAAGAGCCAAGTCTTATAATTAGAGAGGCAATGAGGACAAAAATATAAACAGATAATCATTGGAATTTAATGAAAAGAGAAGTGAAAATGACCTAGCAAACATCTCTAGAATATTCCACTCAAATACTGAAGACCACACCTTCTTCTCAGCAGTTCATAGAGCTTTCTCCAGAATGAAGAACACATTAGGACACAATGAATCTTCAACTACAATAGCAAAAAAAAAAAAAAAAAGGAAAATTGAAATAAAATGATTGCTGTGAGATATAGCTAAATCCCAACAGCAGAAGAAACTACAGAAATCATAAACTTATAATTTTATAATTTATAAAGTTACAAACATAAAACTAAAATACACTTTACAAATTTGAATAATTAATGAGTAATGGAAGAAGTTAATAATAAAATAAAAATAATGCTGGATTGAATGGAATAGAAATGCAATACACAAAAATCTATGGGATTAAAAAGGACAGTGGGAACAATGTACACAGGTTATGAAAATTTTGAGAGATTTCAAATAATGATACAATTATTAAGTACTCTAAGAAACAAGAAGCTGGCCCTAATGTAGTAGTAGAGAGAAAAATAATAAAGATCGGGGTATAAATTAATGAACTAGATATAGAAAAAATACAATAAAAATCAACAAAATGCATAGTGCTTCTTTCAAAAGACACAGACTATTGACAAAACTTTAGACAAATTAAACAAAATAAATATTGGTCATAAATATTGGTCCTCTGGAAGTGTCATGCCCAGTTTTCTGAGGAACCGCCAGACTGATTTCCAGAGTAGTTGTACTAGCTTTCAATCCCACCAGCAGTGGAGGAGTGTTCCTCTTTCTCCACATCCTCGCCAGCACCTGTTGTCTCCTGAGTTTTTAATCTTAGCCATTCTGACTGGTGTGAGGTGGAATCTCAGGGTTGGTTTGATTTGCATTTCCCTAATGATTAATGATGTTGAACATTTCTTAAGGTGCTTCTCAGCCATTTGAAATTCTTTAGGTGAAAATTCTTTGTTTAGCTCTGTATCCCATTTCTTTTTAATTTTTATTTTCTATATTCTATGTTTACATTCCAAAGGTTTTCCCCTTTCCCAGTTCCCCCCCACCATATGTCCCATAATTCCTCTCCCCCCCAACTATTCCCCAATCATTCCCTCCCCCCCCCCCAATTTCTCTGTTCTGGGTCTACAAAACTGGATCCAATCTATACAGGCCCAGGGTCCTCTCCTTTCTTCTTCTTGGGAGTCATTTGACTTGCTAATTGTGCCTTGAATATTTAGGGCTTCTGGGCTCATTAATATCCACTTATCAGTGATTGCATTTCATGTGTATTCTTTTGTGACTGGGTTAGCTCACTTAGGATGATATTTTCCAGATCTAACCACTTACCTACAAATTGCATGAGTTCATTATTTTTAATTGCTGAGTAGTACTCCATTGTATAAATATACCACATTTTCTGTATCCATTCCTCTTTTGAGGGATATCTGGGCTCCTTCCCATTTCTGCCTATTATAAACAAGGCTGCTATGAACATAGTGGAGCATGTGTCTTTATTGTATGCAGGGGAATCCTCTGGGTATATGCCCAGGAGTGGTATGCCAGGGTCCTCTGGAAGTGACATGCCCAATTTTCTGAGGAACCGCCAGACTGATTTCCAGAGCGGTTTTACCATTTTGCAATCCCACCAACAGTGGAGGAGTGTTCCTCTTTCTCCACATCCTCGCCAGCACTTGTTGTCTCTTGAGTTTTTAATCTTAGCCATTCTGACTGGTAGGGTTATTTGGTTCTTTGGAGTCTACCTTCTTGAGTTCTCTGTATATATTGGATATTAGCCCTCTGTTGGATGAAGGGTTGGTGAAGATATTTTCCCAATTTGTTGATTGTCATTTTGTCCGATTGACAGTGTCCTTTGCCTTATATGAGGTCCCATTTGTCAATTCTTGATCTTAGAGCATAAGCTATTGGTGTTCTGCTCAGGAAATTTTCCCCTGTGCCCATGTCCTCAAGGGTCTTCCCCAGTTTCTTTTCTATTAGTTTCAGTGTGTATGGTCTTATGTGGTGGTCCTTTATTAATTTCAAAGAGAATCCAGAAAGATGGCTCAGAGGTTGAAAGTATATGCTTCTCTTTCAGAGAACTAGAGTTCTGTTCTCAGCACTCCATTAGGCAGTTCACAAGCGCTTCTAACTTTATATTGAAGGGATATGATGCTTTCTTCTGACTACTGCAGGTACCTTTAATTTATGTGTACAAAATGATAAACACTATTAAATATGATAAAATAAAGGCTCTAAAATATAAAGGAATCACTAAAATATCCACATTTTAGAATATAAGGCATTAAAGACATATCGAAAATATCTAAGAAGTCAATATTTATTTAGAAACTGAAAACATTACACAATCTATCAAAGGAAATCTAGTAAGAAAATTATAAAAATATAGCATATCTATGACTAAATAACTTTTAAATTTAAATAATATGGCATACTAAAATATGTAAGGCACTCCTCATCTGATAGTTTCATGCAATTTACAACCTTAAATACATATACTTGAAACAATAATAAGTCAATGAAAATAAGTGAGCCAAGTATTAAAGTACAAAAAGGATGGTCTAGTTTGCAAACTTGATTAGACTACAAGGTAGACTGAGACTAGGTAATATCTATAGGGATAATTCTAAATATGATATAGACACTTGGGACAGTGAATGGGAACTGGGGTAAGGAACTTTCATGAACTTAAGCACTGCCTTGTAATGAGAGGTGTATATAAGAATGAAACCAGAGAAACGAAAATCAGAGCATCCATGGTTGCAAGACATTGTTATTTCTAGCTACTGATGTCAGACTCTATCTTCTTGATAATTTCAATGTCAATCATTGTTAGTGATTCTCAAGTAATAGCTAGGTTTTCAGAGCCAGATAGAGATTGCAATGCTTCCTGGATTGAGGAAATTTTGTACTATTCTTTTGATCATCAATAAGTAGATAGATATTTTCAGATTACTCAGATTCTATCATGTAAGCCAATCCAATAATATTCATACATTTCATTAGTTCCTTCCCTTACCACCTAGAAAAT
Source organism: Apodemus agrarius (assembly GCA_964023405.1). Classification (NCBI taxonomy): domain Eukaryota; kingdom Metazoa; phylum Chordata; class Mammalia; order Rodentia; family Muridae; genus Apodemus; species Apodemus agrarius. The sequence goes on from OZ030010.1 coordinate 76,495,492, forward strand.
CCTGTACAGTATGCATAAAAAACACATAGATCAGTAATTGATATTAATCAGCTTTCTCCACAGGAAGAAAATATATAAATATTGGAACAAGCAAATAATGAGTAACTCCATAAGACCAAATTTTTATACCAAATGTCATTCCTATTGGTAATAGTCTCAAGAAGAAACAAAGAAAACTGCTGTTCTACTTCTAAGGCCAACAAACAGAATACTGTGGTATAGATAAAATAACATATGACAAGAAAATTGTATCTTCCTAATGGGAGTGCTAACCTCTTGTTCAATACAATTAATGAGGTCCACCAAATTATTAAAGGAGTACTACATACATTCAAAAACATCTTGACCAAGTCAGTGTATCACAGAGATACTAGCAGATCCTTGTTTATTTCTTTTTATTAGATATTTCCTTCATTTACATTTTAAATGTTATCCCCTTTCCTCATTTCCCCTCTGAAAACTCCCTATCCCACGCACCTGCCCCTACTCACCAACCCACCTACTCTTGCTTCCTTGTCTTGGCATTCCCCTATACTAGGGCATCAAGCCTTCACAGGACCAAGGGCCTCTCCTCCCTTTGAGGTCCAACAAGGCCATCCTTTGCTACATATGTAGTTAGAGCCATGGGTTCCTCCATGTGTACTCTTTGGTTGATGGTTTAGTCCCTGGGAGCTCTGGGGGTACTGGTTGGTACATATATTGTTGTTCCCCCTATGGGACTGCAAGCTCCTTCAGCTCCTTCAGTCCTTTATCTAACTCCTCCATTGGGGACCTTGAGCTCAGTTCAATGGTTGGCTGAGAGTACCCACTTCTGTATCTGTCAGGTACTGGCAGAACCGCAGGAGACAGCTATATCAGGCTCGAGACAGCTATATCAGGCTCCTATCAGCAAGCACTTATTGGTATCCACAATAGGGTCTGAGTTTGGTAACTATATGTGGTATGTATCCCTAGTGAGACAGTTTCTGGATGGTCTTTCCTTCAGTCTCTGTTCCTCATTTTGTCTCTGTATCTCCTCCCATGGGTATTTTTTTTTTACCTCATGTCAGAAGACCCAAAGAATATATACTTTGGTCTTTCTTCTTCTTGAGCTTCATTTGGTCTGTGAATTGTATCTTATGTATTCTGAGATTTTGGACTAATTTCTACTTATCAGCGAGTGTATAGTTTATGTGTTCTTTTGTGATTGGTTTACATTACTCAGAGTAATATTTTCTAGTTCCATCCATTTGCCTGAGAATTTCATGAATACATTGCTTTTAATAGCTGAAGAGTATTCTATTGTGTAAATGTACCACATTTTCTGTATCCATTCCTTTGTTGATAGAAATCTGGGTTCTTTCTAGCTTTTGGCTACTATAAATAAGGGTGCTATGAACATCTATTACCTATGTAGTAGAACAAATCTAAGTGCCAGAAAGAATTGAAGAAAAAACTGTGGCTTATATTCACAGTGGATTTCTTCTCACCAATAAAAGAAAATGAATACAACTCTTAAATTTTATCTCACTTGTGGGTCTTCTACATAGTATATGAATCTGTTTTTCAGGAGAAGCTGCAAGAATTCCCAGTAACAAGCTACAGAAACTTTTAACATGTTATAATTAGTGCTTACTGATCCATTCTGTAAGACATTTGGAAGACTAGAATTCAAATATAAATCCATAGAGGTCAGGATCATGCAATTTTGGAGGAAAACAAGAATTCTATTGGTAACTTGGATACAGGCCATACTACAAAAAATCTGGCCACATCTTTTATATGTCCTGAAAACTGGAATGACATTAAATGAACAACAATGGCAGAATTTTCTTGGTGCAGGAAATTTTATGACACTGTGGTTTAGTTCTATACCCCATTTTTTGATTGGCTTATTTGGTTTTTTGTGGTTAGCTTCTTGAATTCTTTATATATTTTTCATATTAGCCCTCTATCAGATGTGGGGTTAGTGAAGATGTTTTTCCCAATCTACAGGTTGCTGATTTGCCTTACAGAAGCTTTCCAGTTTCATGATGCCTCATTTATCAATTCATGATCTTAGAGCATGAGCCGATGGAGTTCTGTTTGGGAAATGTCCCTCTGTGCCAATGAGTTCAAGGCTCTTTCCCACTTTCTCTTCTATATGACTCAGTGTATCTGGCTTTATGTTGAGTTCCATGATCCACTTGAACTTGAGCATTGTGCATGGTGACAAATACAGCTCTATCCTGGGTTTTTTGGCTTTCCAGATGAATTTGAGATTTGTTCTTTCCATCTCTTTGAAGAATTGTGTTTGAATTTTGATGGGTATTTCATTGAATCTGTAGATTGCCTTTGGTAGGATGGCCATTTTTACTATGTTAATTGTGCCAATCCATAAGCATGGGAGATTTCTCCATTTTCTGAGATCTTCAATTTCTTTCTTGAGAGATTGAAGTTATTGTCATACAGGTCTTTCACGTGTTTGGTCAGAGTTACCCCAAGATATTTTAAATTATTTCTGGCTGTTGTGAAGGTAGTTGTTTCCCCAATTTCTTTCTCAGTCTGTTTATATTTGTATAAAGGAAGGCTATTGATTTATTTGAGTTAATTTTATATCTGGTGACTTAGCTGAAGTTGTCTATCAGCTGAAAAAGTTCCCTGGTAGAAATTTTGGAGTCGCCTATATGTACTATCAAATCATCAGCAAATAATTATACCTTTATTTCTCCTTTGCCAATTTGTATCCCCTTGATGTCGTTTTGTTGTCTTATTGTTCTAGCTAGCACTTTGAGTACTGTATTGAATAGTTAAGGGGAGAGTGGACATCCTTGTCTTGTCTCCAATTTTAGTGGGATTACTTCAAGTATGTCTCAAATTAATTTGAACTTCAGACAAATCTTGCCTATGAATATTGATGCAAAAATACTGAATAAAATTCTGACAAACTGAATCCAAGAACACATGAAAACCATGATTCACTATGATCAACTAGGCTTTATCCCAGGGATGCAAGGTTGGTTCAATATATGAAAACCTACTAACGTAATCCACGATATAAACAAAATCAAAGAAAAAATTACCTGACCATCTCCATAGATGCAGAAAAATCATTTGACAAAATACAACACCCCTTCATGTTAAAAGTATTAGAGAGATCAGGAATTTAAGGCCCATACCTAAACATAATAAAAGCAATTTACAGGCCTTATCTTATTGTAACTTGTTATGCCATGCTTGGTTGATAGTCCACGGAGACCTCCTTTTGTTCTCACGGGAAACAGAGGAGTTGATCTGGGGAATGGGCAACATTGAAGCCAGGGACTGGGAGAAATGGGGGAAGGAAAACTGTTGAGATGTAATGTATGAAAGAAGATAAACAGATAGATAGATAGATAGATAGATAGATAGATAGATAGATAGATGGATGGATGGATGGATGGATGGATGGATGGATAGATAGATAGATAGATAGATAGATAGATAGATAGATAAATAGATAGATAAAAATTTAGCTCTTTCTTCCTTTCTTTAAAGAGCATAAGCTTTCCTCTAATATATGAATGGATGTTATTAATACCATAATAATTGTACATTTGCAAATGACTGAAATATATTTGATGATCATTAGACAACTTTGTAAAGAATTAATTGGGTTCAATCTATATTTAAATATCATAATATTTCTTGTCCAACATTACTATTAAACTAATGCTACAGAGTTATACTGTTATCAAGTGGTATGTATATAATCACAGATAGAGGGGTTTTTGTACATATGATTTCACCTGCTATCACATTTGAAATATAAGACAAGACTCTTATATAATAAAAAAACTAGAATTCTTTATGATTTAGAGAAACAATAATGTCCTTTTTTAGTAAAACAGAATTGAAAACACAAAACATTCTTTAGTAGTCAATTTACATATAACAGTTAATGAACATACTGACAATTTTGGGCCTGAGCTGAAGGCAATAATAATGCTATCCCAGCATGAAGCAAATTACTCAATTTTTAAACTATTTTACTAAATGTATGGTTTAATAGGCTGTTTCTTTTTAATGTAGTATTCTTCTGTGGAAAAACTGATTATTTGTAACAGAAAAGTAAGTGATATGATGTATACTTAACACTTTAGCAATAATTTACACATTAGGACATATATTTTAAAGAATGGGTTTGTTTTATTTTTTATGTAAGAATAGGAACTTTCATAGTTTTAGATCTCTCTACTCCTTACTTTAATTCCTGAGTTGTAGAATAATATCAAATAACTGCAAGGCAATGATTTATGACAATTACTTCCCCCAAATACTCTACTGATAGAATTATTATCATCTATAGTCAACTATTGCATAATTCATATCTTTTATTTTTAAAATTTTTCTTTACAATGTATTCCTATTCTTCTTACGCAAACACTCAATCTTTACAAAGTATAATGGGGTAGAAAGTAAAGAAAAAGAAATAAAATAGTGCTTCAAAATTATATTTTATTGTCATAATTAAAAATATCTATAGCACTTCCATTTAATACAGGTTCTTATAAAAATGTAATCACTGGGTTAACAGCTGGGAAATATTGATGATTGCTTTTCTCTTCTCAGACTGTGAACATTATTCAGTAAGTGTAAAGTTTCTAGCCTGGCACCATCTTGGTTTTGCCATATTTGGTAGCATAAGTCAGTGTTGTGTTCAACATTAGAACATTATTGTTAAGTTGTGGAGGGAAACCACATAGCATTGGCAAATACATGTAATGTTCCAGGGGCCCCTTTGGCCAATGATTTAACAAGATGAAGCTGTTTCCAATTTCTTGCTGTTATAAATAGAACAGCAATATAAATTGATAAACAAGTATCTCTGTAGTGAGATGAAGAGGACTTTGGGTATAATTCCAAGAGTAATATAGAAGGATATGTGGTAGATCAGATTTCAGCTTTTTTTAAATTTGATATTTTGTTTATTTACATTTCAAATGTTTTCCACTTTCCAGGTCTCCAGTTCAGAAAGCCCCTATCCCATCTCTCCTCCCCCTGCCTCTATGATGGTGCTCCCCCACCCACCCCCTCCCATCTTCCCACCTGGCATTCCCCTACATTGGGGCATTGAACACCCTCAGGCTCAAGGGCTGCTCCTCCCATCGATGTCTAACAAGGCCATCTTCTAAGACATATTTGGCCAGAGCCATAGGTCCAGATTCTCTATACAGATTTGCATAGTGGCTATACCAGTTTGCACTTCCTCTTCTATAAGCAATCGGTAAGTGCCCTCCTACAGTTCTCATTCTTGATATATGCTGTGATTTTTTTTTTTTGTAATAATCTTTGACATTCTGACTTCGGTGAGAGGAAATCTCATAGTAGTTTTAATTCATGTTTCTTTGATTGCTAATGATATTGAACACTTTCCAAATTTCATTTTTTTAAAAAAAAATTAGGATTCTTTTTTTTAATTAAATGGCTATTTTAATTATTTACATTTCAAATGTTATCCCCCTTCCCAGTTTCCCCTCCACAAGCCCCTTATTTCCTCTTCCCTACCTCTATGAGGGTACTTCCCCACCTGTCCACCCATTCCTGCCTCAGTGGCCTAATATTCCCCTCTACTGGGTAATCAAACCTCCACAGGACCAAGGGGCTCCCCTCCCAGTGATTCCAGACAAGGCAGTCCTCTGGTAAATATCCAGCTTGAGCCATGGGTATTCTGTGTATACTTTTTGGTTATGATTTAGTCCCATGGAGCTTTGGGGAGCATGATTGGTTGATATTGTTCTTCCTGTGAGGTTGCAAACCCCTTCAGCTCCTACAATCCTTGTCCCATCTTCCTCATTGGGGTCCTCACTCTCAGTCCAATGTTTGGCTGTGTATATCCGCATCTGTATTGGTCCAGCTCTAGCAGAGCCTCTCAGGAGACAGTTATACTGGGCTTCTGTCAGTAAGCACTTCTTGGCATCAGCAATAGTGTCTGGGTTTGGTGTCAGCAAATGGGATGGATCCCTAGGTGGGGCAGTCTCTGGATGGTATATCCTTCAGTTTCTGCTCCACTCTTTGTTCCTGCATTTCCTTTTGACAAGAGGAATTCTGGGTTAATATTTTTGAGGTGGGCGGGTAGCCCCATCCCTCAACTAGGGGCATCTCCTCTTTGTTGGTATTTTGGCTAAAGTCTTCCCTGTTGAGTCCTGGGAACCTCTTGGGTCCCCTGGCATCTGGGACTTTCTAGTGGGTACCACCAATTCACCCTCCCCCACTGCTACACACCTACTTTCAATTTCCTGACCCTCTGTACACCATTTATTTTATTTTTTTTATTTCTTTATTTTCTATATTCTTTGTTTACATTCCAAAGGCTTTCCCCTTTCCCAGTTCCCCCCTTACCATATGTCCCATAAGTCCTCTTACCCCCCAACCCCAACCCCGCCTGTTCCCAAATCACACCCCCCACCCCCACCCCTGCCATTTCTCTGTTCTGGTACTCTCCTACAAAACTGGATCCAGTCTTTTCAGGGCCAGGGTCCTCTCCTTCCTTCTTCTTGGGAATCTTTTGACTTGCTAATTGTGCCTTGAGTATTCAGAGCTTCTGGGCTCATTAATATCCACTTATCAGTGATTGCATTTCATGTATATTCTTTTGTGATTGGGTTAACTCACTTAGGATGATATTTTCCAGATCCTACCATTTGCCTACAAATTGCATGAATTCATTATTTTTAATTGCTGAGTAGTATTCCATTGTATAAATATACCACATTTTCTGTATCCATTCCTCCTTTGAGGGATATTTGGGCACCTTCCAATTTCTGGCTATTATAAACAAGGCTGCTATGAACATAGTGGAGCATGTGTCTTTATTGTATGCAGGGGAATCCTCTGGGTATATGCCCAGGAGTGGTATGCCAGGGTCCTCTGGAAGTGACATGCCCAATTTTCTGAGGAACCGCCAGACTGATTTCCAGAGCGGTTTTACCATTTTGCAATCCCACCAACAGTGGAGGAGTGTTCCTCTTTCTCCACATCCTCGCCAGCACTTATTGTCTCTTGAGTTTTTAATCTTAGCCATTTTGACTGGTGTGAGGTAGAATCTCAGGGTTGTTTTGATTTGCATTTCCCTGATGACCAATGATGTTGAACATCTCTTAAGGTGCTTCTCAGCCAACCAAATTTCTTCTGGTGAAAATTCTTTGTTTAACTCTGTACCCCATTTTTGATAGGGTTATTTGATTCTTTGGGGTCTAACTTCTTGAATTCTTTGTATATATTGGATATTAGCCCTCTGTTGGATGTAGGGTTGGTGAAGATCTTTTCCCAATTTGTTGATGGCTGTTTTGTCCTTCTGACCGTGTACTTTGCCTTACAGAAACTTTGTAATTTTATGAGGTCCCACAAGTGAAAGATCTGTATGACAGGAACTTCAAGTCCTTGAAGAAAGAAATCGAAGAAGACCTCAGGAAATGGAAAAATATTTCATGCTCCTAGATTGGCAGTATCAATATAGTAAAAATGGCCATCTTGCCAAAAGCAATCTACAGATTCAATGCAATCCCCATCAAAATCCCAAATCAATTCTTCATAGATCTAGAAAGATCAATTCTGAAATTCATCTGGAATAACAAAAAACCCAGGATAGCTAAAACTATTTTCAACAATAAAAGGACTTCTGGGGGAATCAGTATCCCTGACCTCAAGCAGTACTACAGAGCAATTGTGTTAAAAACTGCATGGTATTGGTACAGTGACAGGCAAGCAGATCAATGGAATAGGATTGAAGACCCAGAAATGAACCCACAGACTTATGGTCACTTGATCTTTGATAAAGGAGCCACAACCATCCAGTGGAAAAAAGATAGCCTTTTCAACAAATGGTGCTGGTTCAATTGGAGGTCAGCATGCAGAAGAATGTGAATTGACCCACTCTTATCTCCTTGTACTAAGATCAACTCCAAGTGAATCAAGGACCTCCACATAAAACCAGACACACTGAAACTAATAGAAAAGAAACTGGGGAAGACCCTGGAGGACATGGGCACAGGGGGAAAGTTTCTGTACACCATTTTAAATAGGGTTATTTGGTTCTAACATTGTCTTTAAGTGTATCCTCCACCATTTACGTTTTATTTTTGAGAACTCTTCATTTCTACACCCAAATTGTAAATTGAACTACTTGTTTTCTTGATGTTCCAAGCTTCAAACTTGTACAGTCATTATGGTTCTTCTCACATGTCCATATCACAATTTCTGTATATGCAAACAGGAATTTGCATAGGTGTTTCAGAATGTAGACCTTAACATAGAGAGATTGTAGTATGCACCAATTGATTGCAAATTCATTGGCGTTTCAAGGTAGAAGAGAAAGTCAGGTGTCAGAAAGATGGGACATAAGGAATAGCAGGAGAAATTTGAAGTGCCAGGCTGACTTTGATAAAAGAAAAAACAAATAATAAATTTGGGAGTACAGAGGCTACCAGAAGCTGAGAATGGCCTAAGGAACTGATACCCAATAAGGAAATAAAAATCTCATTGTAAAACTGCATGAAACCAATTTCTAATAAAAACCTGAATACTTCAAAAAATTCTTTACTCTTCAATAAAGGTAGTTACCCTACTGTCATTTTATTTTAGCGTGTTATACCTTCGTCAGTGCTGTGACCTAAAGAGTTGAGAAAATTGATGAATGTTTTATAATTAAATTTGTAATAAGAGGTCATGATAGCAATAGAAAAGAAGTATAGTCACTAACAATGAAATGATTAGCCATTGCAACAAATCATTGTATTTATTGCACACAAATGACTATTTGTAAAATGTTTTCTAAGTCTAGGTTCTTTGTCCAATATCTCTACTATGCCCAATTAGGTTTGTTATTATTTCTCAAACATTAATAACAATTTCCTTCTGGAAAAAAGAATGTGGAAAATATTTTAAAAGGAAAGTATTACATATTACTATAGTTATGTTGAAATTCAACAGCTAGTGTTGTGTTTTACTCTATTTCAGACTTGAAATAAAAGCTTTCCAATTCAATCACATGAAAATTCCTCTGGGCAAAAGATAATTTAAACTCAGGGAATAAAAGAAAAGAAGTTAAACTGGAGTTCAGTTTGACAGTTCAATATTAATGTCACAGTCATTTCACTTTAATAGATAAAATTTTTGTTCAAACCATTAGTGTCTCCAAATATATAACACTCAATATTAAAGTTCACAGCTATCTTGGCTTAATATTGTAGTCAATTCTAAATAAGTAAAACTGTTGTTTAAAAGTTTTGTTAAAATCATTAGAGTATAAGGAGTTGGCACCTGTCAAAAACAGGTGAATGCATTTTTATTAAAGAAATGACATTCAGTCATCATAAATGGTGACTGTCAAGAAAAAAATGTAAGATTGGTGAAAGCACAGATAGAGATATTGTTTTGCTGTGTGCCTATACTTTTAATCTTTGTGACTCAAGGAAGGGGATTTAAAAGAATGACAAAAACTGTGAAGCCAATTTCAAGAATAAAAATCATGTTTTTGGAATCTTAACTGAAGGCTAAACTTTCTATCTTATTTCTCAAGCTCAAACCTTTCACTTATTTGTCAAATACATATTTTTATAAACACATGATGCTATAGAATTTCTCACTGACAGGATTTCCTTCATTTACCCAGTTATTTATTTTGTGTAATCTGTGTCCCTATAACCACAGGAGAGGAGAAAGTGAAATAACAATACAGATAGTACAGCAACACAAACCGCAAACCCATAGTTTTCTGGAATCCCTTCCTTATTTTGTCCTCAAGATGCTATCTACAGGAATTGTAACCAGTGGGGCAAATAAAACTGAGTATTTTGGAAAATGTCCTATGTATGACACGGTCACTTGCTTTGTTGGTAGCTCTCACCATTTTTCTTCTTTTCTAGACACACTCTATATAGTCAATAGTGATAAATAAGAGGCAATTCTGTCATTGGTGTGAGTGAAGATATTATTGCTGTCATTTGTTATTTTCAGAATGGACTAAATAGGATGAGATGAAACCACAGAAAAGTGATGACTTAAACTGCTGAAATGATGGCTCAAATCTATGCTGCATGCTACTACATTCCCAGACTTTTCACAAACATACACCCAAATCTTGATAAAAAGAAAAAGACCTTTTAGTCTAAAGCTGACTTGTATTATCAACATCCTTTGAAGTATTAGAATTCCATTTTAACAGTATTTAAAATAATTACATTTTATTTCACTGTAAAACTTTGTTTATCTTAGCATAGATAATTTTTTCATTTTCAAAGAGTTAATGTGATTACTTACAAACAAGAGAGATGCATGGTAATTTAAATTGATACAATTATTTGATTGTTTAATGTTTAAATTGTCCAATTAAATTCCAATATTGTAGGAGGAGTGATAGGAATTAAATATTCTAGTCTCAACAAGAATTGTTACATGTGTGCCTTCTTTTCTCCATGCTACAGATGTTGTGAACACACCAGAAAAGTCTGATGGAGATGTGGAATGTAAAGCCCTCAGTATAACCTGCAATGACTTATCCAAGTGTTAACTTAGAGTTGATACAATATTCCATAATATTACTTTTAGTTCACAGCATCAGAGGAGTCAATAATAAATGTAAATTTCTCATAAAACTCTACAAGAGATTCTTTTTTCAAAGATATTTCTACTATCACTATTCTTGTAGATAAAAAATATGAGCCAAAGTTGCCTAGATGAACAGACATGTAAATCTAAGTATACCACATCTTCACATGTGAAACACTGAGGCTTAGTTTGCTTATGAAGTAAAAAATGATGATAATTTCTCCTTGTCATGATGTATGGCAATATGCAGAGATCATTAGGAAATTCACTCAAGGCCTTGCTGCACACCTCTCATTAGTGCTTAACTATACACAATCTACTTGTTGTGTTACAGTTTCTTCCAAGATTGAAACCTAAACTCCTTAAGATACAGGCTGTTAGAAGGGAGGAGAAAAAGCCTCATGTCTTATGGAACGATGCAACATTAAATTCTGGAGGGAAGTCTATAAGCTCAGGAAATAAAAAGGTCAAAATAGCTTCAAAAAGTTTCTGGAGCCGACTATATTCACAAGACTCCCCCTCCTAAAGCTTATGCAGTAAGAATTTCTTAGAGATAGTCTCGGACAATCAGAGTTGCCTAGGGGACTCTCAGACCAGCCAAGCAAACTAGAAGAAGCACAAAGTTGTTGTGGATTGCCCTAGTGCTGTTTGTATTTTGATGCTAATTCTGCTTCCCCAAAAGGGGCTGCTTTGAAGAGGAGTGGTTCACAAACACAGCTGATTTCATGTGAACCTTCTCCCCATTTTAACTGGTCAAATAAAGGCTAGAGCCTGTGTTTGGGCAGTGGAAGGGAAAGGTGGGGCTGGAAATTTTAGAGAGGAGAGAGAAGCAGGTGGGGAAGACAAGAAGATGGAGGAGAGAGAGGAAGATGGAAGAAGAGGAGGTGGAAGAAAGATGGAGCAGAACCACATGGTCTGGAGGAGCCTTAAGTAGCAAGCGAGGGCTCTCATAGCTGGGAAATAGAGTAGTATAGTTGTTTATCTGTCTAATCTAGGCATGCAATTTATAAATATTATAATTGAGTAGTATGTTCTTTGCACAGGCTTATTGGGGTTGGGGATTTACCTCAACACAATGTAGCCAACCTGTCAAGAAAATATAAAGACAAAATAGTTTCCTGAACGAAACTCTGACCAACCAAACTTCCTGCAAACTACAATCCTCACCTTGTGTGCTCCAGGTTTCCACATGTCTGGAGCTGCCATGCCTGCTGGTTTTCATGATGAATCTATCATTAAGAAATCTCTGCTAAAATAAATAACCTCTGGTCTATTGGGGCTCTCTGGGATGAATAGATGTTTGCTCACTGCTGGCTCACACAATTCCGTGTGATGAATCCTTATTTTCCAGTGTGTTTACTTAACATGTTTAGTCATCCATCCTTTTAGAAGTCTCAGCTAAGACTCTATCCCCCTAATGTTCCCCTGCCTCTAACACAAACCAAAGTAACAAAACTGTCTTTTGGCACTAGCTCCTAGGTAAATAAAGACTTTGTATTGTGCAGGAATTTTTAACATCCCAGATTTCACCCTAGCGTTGACAAAAAACAAAGTCCAGCTGTCAATTTGTATGAACTTAATTCTTCTCTAAACCGCTTAGTATTTTTTTTTTTACCATTTAACTAAACTAAGGCTAAAAAACACATTCTTGAGTATAACTATATAGTTATAGCCTCCTAAATTGAAGCCTTGTGAATCTTTCAGCAGGAATGATAAAAAAAAACTTCAATTTCTTTTTTATGGCGAATCTCCAAAAAGCACTTAAAGAAAAATGCTAGAATCCAAAGGCACACAGAAAATAAAACATTCTACTAGAGACTCTCAAGACACTATTAGTGCAAGCCATAAACTCAGTCTTCCATTATTTACTGAAAACCCTAATATGCATGGTGGTATTTCGATTTTGATTAGTTTTTCTGGTAGTATCCTCACCTTGTTCTTTTCCTATCCTTGAAATTTTTAAATTATTCATGATACAGCAAACCCTAAGTAAATGAGAAAAGCAACAGGAAAACAATGATAATAAGCCTCCTTGTTTACACATGCTTTAGACAACATTGTAGCAGAATGAGAGCTTTGCTCTGGGGATCCTCATTTGATTCTGACTGCATCACTATTTTATAAAGGTTTCTAGATGTGAATGCTCCTGTGAATTTAAGTGTTTTCCTCCTTAACTATATTTCTTCCTCTGAGTAGGGAATAAAAACTGGCATTTTATATAAAATGCAAGGAATTTAAATGATATTCTTGCTTTTTAAGTCATCCCCATGCATCTGTACTTAAATAGTATTTACATAATGAAAATAATTGGGAGAGAATTTAAGAAAACTTTCACAGACCATGCCTAGACTATTTTCATTTACTGTATAGAATAGGTGCTTTTGCTTAGGGAAAATGGAGTTATTGAAGCAAAGAACTTATAACACCGTTACCTTGCAAGGATTAATTAAAAGAATAAACACAGCTATATACAAAGAACCCCTTTGTATAAAATAGACCTTTTTTTATAAGGCCATAACCAATATCTGAGTGCCCGAGATAAGAAAGTACATGAATGAGCTTGTTTTTTTACCCTCTGGATAGCTTATTGTGTTTCCAACTGACTGAACCTAACCAAAATAAAAACATGCTAATATGCTTATTGTCCAGGGAGCTGGTTAATATAGTCAAAATAGATGAGCCCCATGTGTCATAAGACAGGATAGAAAACAACAGGGAGCTCCACAAGAAGGTCAAATCTATGCTTCTATAACCTAGACCACGAGTAATTCTCTGGCTTTGAAACTAAAATGAAGATGTAAAAGACATGTAAAAGCCAAGAGATGATTCATTCATTAAGAATACTTGCTGTTTTTCCAGAGAAACAGTTTTTAGTTTCCAGGACCTGCTTAGGGTCATTTATAGATACAACTAGAGTTCCAGATGTTTTGATATCATCTTCCAACTTCTGAAGGGAATACACTCACATGAGGGGACATGCATACACATACACACACACACACACACACACACATGCACATGTGTGTACATAAAAATAAATTTAAAAAACAAGAAATAGTTGTCTAGGTATTGCCTTCAGCAATACAGGTTTACCATCAATTAGTGGGGAATAATAAATAGCCTTGGCATTATCCTACTATGACCCCCATTATTTAGTTCACAGTAAGGCATTATTTTGCAAAACTTCTACTGCATTTAGTTTCCATGACTCTTCTAGACTTTTCTAATGGAGTTTAGTTAAGCTGCCACTCCCTGAATTACAGTTGCCTTACACCCTTTAACTCCTGCTCCCCATTTGATTTTTCTTTTCCTGCCTTCCTCATCCATTCCTAACTATTCTATTTCCCATTCCTAGAGAGACCAATACCCAATTTCCCATTCCCTTACTCTAAACCTAACCTCTGCAGTTGTATTGTACCTTACTTACTGAATACTTAACAGGTAAAATCCACATATACATACATACATACATATATATATATATATATATATATGTATATATATATATATATATATATATATATATATTTGTTTTTCTGGGCCTGGGTTAGCTAACTCAGGATGATTTTTCCAGCTCTATTCATTTACTAAATTTACCTGTGCATTGAATAATTTAAATATTTCATTAATTAATTATTTTTATTTATTTACATCCCAAATGTTGTCCCACCCCCTTCCAGATCACCACTCGCAAAGTACTTGTCCCCATCTCCCTCCTCTTTGTCTCTGAGAGGTACTACCTTTAGTATCCCCCCCCACCATAGTGTAGTCTCTCCCACTGAGGCCAGACAAGACAACCTTCTACTATATATGTACCTAGGGGTCTAGGACCAGCACATGTGTGCTATGTGGTTGGCAGATTCCATCTCTGGAAGCTCCCAGCGGCCCACATTAGTTGACACTGTGGTTCTTCCTATGGGCTTGCTATTTCCTTCAGTTTCTTTAATCCTTCCCCTAACTCTTCCACACGGGTCTCCAACTTCAGTCCAATGCATGGCTGTGAGTGTCTGCATCTGTCTCAGTCAGCTACTGGTAGAGCCTCTCAGAAGAGAGCCATGTTAGGCTTCTGTCTGCAAGCACAATAGCATCAGGAATAGTATCATGCCCACCCATGGGAGGATCCAATTTAAATTTTTAATTTTCTGAGTAACATCTTAGTGTATGAATATACCAAATTCCCTTATCAATTCATCCTTTGGTAGATATCTAAACTGTTCCAAATTTGTGGCTATTATGAATAGAGCATCAATGAACATCGGTAACCAAATGCTACTGTAGTAGTGGGCAGAGTATGTAGCTTGTGTAGTAGTGTGTAGAGTGTGGATGCCCAAGAGGGGTATAACTGGATCTTGTGGTATATCTATCCCCAGCTTCCTGAGGAGCAGCCATACTGATATCCAAAGTGGCCATACAAGGTTGGCCTTCCACTTTACACCCTCAGCAGCATGAGGCACGCTTTGTTGTATTGCTCTTACATATTTTCACAAGTATAAGATGAAATCTCAAAGGAGTTTGGATTTGTATTTCTCTGATGAGTAGGGCTGTTGAACATTTCTTTAAGGCTTTGTGTTTCCTGTATTAAGTTTTCTATTTAGAACTATAACCTGTCTTTTAAAATTATAGTGTTTGGACAGGAAATGGGGGACAGCTTGGAACAAGATCCTTCCAGTTTCCTTCTGAGCCAGGGAGCTTACCCTGTGCCAAAGCTCTCCATATTCATATTCCACCCAGAGAGCTGGTCTCCCAGGAGTGCCGTCACACCTAAAATCACAGGTGACACCACCACTATTGCTCACATACCTGGCCCAAGTGGGGTCTGCCAGGAGCCCACAGGTCACAGGAATGGTGAAGCAGTCAGGGACAGGATCCATCCGGTTTTCATCTGTGCTCCAGAGCTTACCTTGTGCCACAGCTCTCCATACCTGCATTCTGCCAGGAGAGAGCTGGTCATTCAGGAGTGCTGACACACCTAAGATTACAGCTCTCCACACATACCATTCCTGCTCAGAAACAGCTAGTCTCCCAGGAGTGCTGACACACCTAACTTCATAGGCTCACAGATTTACAGGCTCACAGGAGGGACAAGCTACAGTCAGAGAGAGCAAGACCAGCTAACACTAGAGATAACCACATGGCTAGAGGCAGGTGTAAGAATATCAGCAACAGAAACCAAGGCTACTTGGCATCATCAAAACCCAATGACTTCATGAAATTCTTAGACAAATTGATGGTACTAGAAAATATCTTGAGTGAGGTAACCCAGTCACAAAAGAACACATATGGTATGTACTCACTGATACATGGATATTAGTCCAAAGATTTGAAATACCCACAATACAATTCACAGACCATATGAAGCTCAAGAAGAAGGAAGACTGCAGTATGGAAGCTTCAGTCCTTCTTAGAAAAGGAAACAATACTCATAGGAGATAGAGGGTGAGAGGGACTCAGAAGGAAGAGGGGAAAAGGGGGTCAGATTCAGAAATGGGAGGAGAACAAAAGTGTATAGCAATGGGGGATAGGAAACTCGGGGAAGTCACTAGAAAGTCCCAGATGCCAAGAAAGCAAGAGGCTCCTAGGACCCAACAGGGATGACATTAGCTGAAATAACCAATAAAGGGGAGGGAGATCCTGTAGAGACCATAATCAGAAGTTAGGCAAGACCCTTGGTTGAGGGATTGGGCCACCCACTCATCTTAAAATTTTTAACCCATAATTGCTCCTTTCTGAATGAAATGATGGGGAAAGAGTGGGATAGAGACTGAAGGAAAGGGCATCCAGACACTGAACCACCTGGGGATTTAGTCCATCTGCAGACACCAAACCCAAACACTATTGCTGACACTAAGTACTTGCTGACAGGAGTCTGATTTAGCTGTCTCCTGAGAGGCTTTATCAGAGCCTGACCAATACAGATGGGGGTACTTGGATCCAACCATCAGACTGATCACAGAGACCCCAATGAAGGAGTTAGGGCAAGGACTGGAGGAGATGAATGGGTTTGCAACCCCATAGGAAGAACAACAATATCAACTAACCCCAGAGCTTCCAGAGACTAAACCACCAACCAAAGAGGACCCATGGCTCTAGCTGCATATGTAGCAGAGGATGGCCTTATCTGACATCAATGGGAGGGGAGGCCCTTCATCCTGTTAAGGCTTGATGCCCCAATGCAGGGAAATATTAGGGCAGTGAGGTAGGAGTGTGAGGATGCACGGGGAAGCACCCTCATAGAAGCAGGGGGAAGGTTGCTGGGATAGGGAGTCTGTGGAGGGGAAACCTGGAAAGGGTATAACACTGAACTGTAAATAAATAAATTATCCAATAAAAATATGTTGTTTGTTTTCTTGAAGTTCAGTCATTTGAGTTCTTTATATATTTTAGATCTCTGTCTTCTATCAGATATGTACTTTGGGAGAGTCTTTCCCCATTCTGTGGCGTGCCAATTTGTCTAAATGATGGTGTCCTTTGCTACACAGAAGCTTTTCAATTCCATAAAGACCTGTTTATTAATTGTTGTCCTTAGTGCCCCTATTATCAAAATCCTGTTCAGACAGTATTTTCCTGTACTAATGGGTTTGAGCTAATTCCCTACTTTCTCTTCTATCAGAATCAGGGTTCCTAGTATTGGTGTCATTATTCCATTTAGAGGTTAGTTTTGTTCAAGGTAAAAGTATGGATTGATTCATGCCCTTCTATAGGCAGGCTGGGGGATTTTTAATTACTCCTTCTATTACATTGTGGGGCTGTAAGGCTATTTAAATTGTACATCTTATCTTTAATTAGCCTTAGTGTTTTATATATATATATATATATATATATATATATATATATATATATATATATATGGGGTGAAGTATGCCTTTATGATTCTCTGGATTTCTTCAATATCTGTTACTTCCCCCTCCTTTCCTCTACTTTTGTTTACCTTGATCTTCTTTATTACCTTATAGTTTATTTGCCTCTTTGGAAGCAGGTGGAGATATGTGTCCCAGGATTTCACTCAGCAATGGAATGTTGAGTTTCCATGACATAGTAAGCTGCTGGTTGTTTCTGTTATGTTTGATATCCATAATAGTCAGATAGGATACCATGATGTTCTTTCATTTTTGTTGTATCTGTTAAGACTTTGTTGCATCTGAGTATGTGGCCAATTTGGAAACTATTTCATGAGCTTCTGAGAATTTACATGCTTTTGTGCTGAGTGAAATATTCTGTAAATAACTGTTAGGTTCATTTGGTTTATGATTTCTCTGTTTCCTTTTTGTCTGGAAGAGCTTTCTATTGGCTAGAATGTGATCGTAAAGCCTTCTACTATCACACACAGTAGAACTGTGTGTGATAGTAGAAGATTTAAACTACAGTATTGTATCTTTTATGATCTTGAATGCCCTTGTATTTTGTACATAGATGTTTAAAATTGCAATGTCCTCTTGGTTGACATTTTTCCTTTGATGATTATATAATGTCCTTCTGTATCTCCTTTGATAAGTTTTGTTTTGGAGTCTCTTTTTCAGATATTAAAATTGCTATACTGCCTTGTTTCCTGGGTAAATTTCCTTTTGTTTATTGGTTATTTTATCTATTTACATTTCAAATGTTATCCCCCTTTCTGGTTTCTCCTCCATAAACTCCTTATCCCCTCCCCCTGCTTCTATGAGGGAGCTCCCCCACCCACACACCCACTCCTGCTTTACCTCCCTAGCATTCCCCTATGCTGAGGCAATGAGTCTTTCTAGGACCCAAGGCCTTCCTTCCCATTGATGCCAGATATGTCTATCCTATGCTACATATGCAGCTGGAGCCATGGGTCCCTTCATTTGTACACCTTGGTTGGTGGTTTAGTCCCTGGGAGCTCTGGTAGAGGGGTCTGGTAGGTTGGTATGGTTGCTCTTCTTATGGACTTGCAAACCCCTTTAGCTCCTCAGTCCTTCCTCTAACTTGTCCTTTGGGGTCCTTGTCCTTAGTCTGATGTTTGGATGCAAGCATCCCTCATCTGTATTGGTCAGGGTCTGGCACAGATTTTCAAGCGACAGCCATACCAGGCTCCTGTCAGTCATCAAGCACTTCTTGGTGTCAACAATAGTATCTGGGTTTGGTGTCAGTAGATGGGATGAATCCCCAGGTGGGGCAGTCTCTGGATGGTGTTTCCTTCAGTCTCTGCTTCACTCTTTGTTCCTGAATTTCCTTTAGATAGGAACAATTCTGCGTTAATATTTTTGAGATGGGTGGATGGCCCCATCCCTTAGCCAGGGCAGGTGCCTAATCTTTAGATATCCTCTCTACCAGCTCTCTCACCCCTTTGTTGGGTGTTTCAGCAATGGCATCCCTGTGGGGTCCTGGAAGCCTCTTGCATTCCTGGCATCTGGGACTTTCTAGTGGCTCCCCCAATTCCCCATTCCCCAGTGCAACATGACTCTTTTCAATTTCCTGACCCTCTGTACTTCTCCCCAGTCTCCTCCCTCATTGGATCTTGTCCCCCTTTCCCCCTCCTACCTTTCCCTCTTAGGTACCTCCCTCACTCTACTTCCTGAGAGTATTTTGCTCTGCCTTCTAAGTAAGAGAAGCATCCATACCTTGGTCTTCCATCTTCTTGAGCTTCTTATGGTCTGTGAGTTGTATCTTGGGTATTCAGAGCTTCTGGGCTAATATCCACTTATTAGTGAGCGTATACCATGTGTGTTCTTTTGTGTCTGGGTTAACTCACTCAGGATTATATTTTCTAGTTCCATCCATTTGCCTGTGAATTTCATGAAGTCATTGTTTTTACTATCTTCTGAAGGACTAAAGGTATAACTAAATACTGCTTTTTTCTAAAATATTGTGAAATGATAAAACTTTCTTCATCTATCATGACTGAAAGTTTTGCTGGATATGGTAGTCTAGGTTAGAATTTTTGATATCTTAAGGGTTGCAGAATACTGATCCTGTCCCTCCAGGCTTCATTGAGAAGGTGGATGTTATTCTAGTAAGTCAGCCTTTATAGGTTATTTGATTTTTTCCCTTGAAACATTTAATATTCTTAGTTATGTGTATTTAGTGGTTTGATTATTCCATATCATAGAAAATTTCTTTTCTTGTCTAATCTATTTGTGTTCTGTATGCTTCTTTTACTTTAATTAGCACTGCCTTCTTGAGGTTTGAAATATTTTCTTCTATGATTTTGTTTAAAATATTTTCTGTGCCTTTGGCCTGGATTTTTTCTTTCTTCTCTTCCTATTATTCTTAATTATTATTATTGGTCTTTTCATAGTGTGCCAGATTTTTTGATGCTTTATGCATAGATTAGTTTTGAGATTTAACATTTTTAACCAAAGTATTTACTTCTCCTTTCTTGTTTTCCATACCTAAGATAATCTCTTCTTTCTTATAACCTGTTAGTAAGGCTTGCCTCTGACGTCCATATAAAAGTATCTACATTTTCATTTACAGTTTTCTCTCACTTTGAGTTTTCTTTAGTGATTCCATTTCAAATTTCATGTCTTGAACAGTATTTTGCATTTCATTAGTCCATTGCTTTGTTTCTTCATAGAGTTTATTAATAGATTTATTTCTGTCTACTTTAAAGTACTTGAGTATAATAACAATAGATAGTCTGAAGTCCTTGTCTTGTGCTTCAGCTTTATTGTCTTTTTCAGACAATAAAGACCTTGAGAGTCTACTTAAGGTCTCTCCGCTAGACATACTGTCCCTACTGCTATTGATTGTATTTTTATGCTGAAATCTAACCATCTTCATTTGTAATGATTGCAATTATATGTGGTCATACTGGCCTTGTGTTTGTTGGGTCAGTCTTTTAATCCTTGTTTATCGTGACCCTCTGTGGTTCTTGGGAGGTATATTGGCTATGGGTTGCCTGGTAGGGAATGATTCTGAGATCTTTCCAGGTGTAGACATTGGTGATATTGTTTAGCTAACACTAAGGGATGATGATGGAATAGAAGGTGTCATGAAAGGGTCAGTAGAGAGAAAACTGAGTATGAAACTAGAATCTATATATATCTATTAGAATGGAGGCAGAGACGACAGAAAGATCACAATAAGTGGTCAGCCACAACACTGGGGGTAGTATTTGTGGACTGGAATTAGAGATGAGAAGGAATAATGAAGATTGCACATTTAATTGCATGGCTGTGTGGTCCGCTGCACTGAGACAACAAAAAGGGGTAATATACTGAAATTTAAAATATATCCCATGGCGATTGGTAACAACAATTGAAATAGACTACTGGAACCTAGGTATGGTGGTCTACTTTGGTAATCTCAGAATTCTCAAGGTTGAACCAGCATGGTGGTGAGTTCAAGACCAGCATGGTCTATGACATAAAACTCTGTATAAAAAAGAATGGGTGGGCAGAATGCAGATTAAAAGTTACTTTGCAAAGAAGTGTGAACTTAGTAATGCTATTAATCAAAGACCATAGCACTGAGAATAAATACAGTATTTATTCAAGTATATGAATAACAGTGAAATTTACCATCACTTTTTTTTTATCCAATTCTTAAAGAGAGGCAGAGATTATTCCTTACTGTGAAAAAAATAGGTGCATTCTTATCACTCTACAGTATATAAAATTGGAGAAAAGCTGGAGGCAGTTTCAGTATAATTCAAGAAAAATGTGAGTTGGGGAATATCTATTGCTTTTCTCTGTTTAGTCTGACTTAGATGCATTAAAATCCTAGGAAAGCTTGACCATGCCTTAACCATTATTTGGAAATTGATACAAAAGATGCAGTATGATTTCCTGGATGCCTGTGCAATAGAGTTCTAGTGGTATATGTGACAGCATGATGGTATGTTTGTGTTAATCCCTCTGAATTTTCAGTGGTGTATTGGATATACAGGAGTTATTTGATTTTGGTGAAGCAGAGAGGACCCAATGAGAAAAGAGAAACTAAGTACTTAAAGAATAATTCAGTTACGTGATCTGAAAAATCAAATAAAACAGTTAAGACAACCTAGAGATTAATAACATGAGATAGCTATTATCATCTTTACAAATAAATAATTAATGGAAGTTTCTGTTTCATCAGAGTCCACAAGTTATTATTGCACAACAGGAAAAACTACCCTGGTAGGATCTACCCAGTTGTGCTAGAAATTATTTATCACCATGAAAAATGTTTGAGGAGATGAAGTTAAAGAAGGAAAAAATAATTTTTGGCTCATTGATATCTCTCAACACTAATGGTCTCATTCTCTAATAAAATGAATGATAGATTGAATTTTTAAAAAAGGACCATCTTTCTGCTACATCTATGAGACATGTTTTACAATCAAGGATAGATCACCTTAGTATAAAATGGATAGAAAAAGACATCTCAAGTATATATAGGTGATGATAGGTGACTTTGACACTATACTAACATCAATAGACAGGTTATCTAGAGAAAAACAAAATAGAGAAATTCTGGAAATAAATGTAATAAACCAAATGGACCTAGCTGATATTTACAGAATATTTCACTCAAGTAATAAAGAACAAACCTTCTCAGTAGTTCATGGAGTTAGTATCCACAAAGTGACCACATACTTGGAAAAAAAAAGAAAGTCTCAACAGATACAAGAAAAGAGAAATAACACTCTGCATCCTATCTTACCCAAAATATTGATTTTAAAATGATTTTAAAAATGGCTAGCAGCAACAGAAACAATAGTTTAAAACTCATGAAAACCGAATGATTTACAACTGAACAAAAAAGTAAGGAGTCAAAACTGATATTTTAAATCTTATAATTTAATGAAAATGTAACATACCCTAAATTATGGAATCTTGGAAAGTTGCTCTAAGCAATAAGTTAATAGGACTATGTCTCCACATTAAAAAAAAAGTTGGTTATATCTCACATTCCAAAGAAAGTGAGGAAACAGTAAGAAACAAACAAATTCAGTGGTGAGACAAACAAAAAACAATATAGAAAATTAACAAACAAAGAATTTGTTTATTGAGAAAAAAATGAGCAGGCTTGATATATACTTAGACAAATTAAAAGACAGAAAGAGAAGATCCAGATTAAGAAAATGAGAGTTGAAAAGAGAGGCATAACAACCAACTCTAAAGAAATCCAGAGAATCATAAGACCATGCCTTAAAAATCTTTATTTCACCAGACTGAAAAATACTAAAGCAATAGATAAATTTCCTAAAATATATCAACTACCAAAGTTAAGTCAAGAATGGATAAACAATTGAAAGAGATCCGTAGCCCTTAGTGAAGTATAAAGAGTAATTAAAAGTCTCCTAACCAAGAACAGACAAGGGGCATAGGGATCCAGTGCAAAATTTATTCCAGAGTTTCAACAAAGAATTAATGCCAATGCATTTCACAAATATTATTCCACAAATATAAACAGAAGAAACATTAGAAAATTCTTTTTAAAAATCCACAATTACCCTAATATAAACTATATAAAGACTCAACACAGGAAAAAAAAATCACAGCCCAGTTTTTCTGATGAAACCAGATGCAAAATTACTAACAAAATTCTTGCAAATCAAATCAAAAGCCTTTCAAAAAGGCCATCTAACATGACCAAGCAGGCTTCATCCCAGACATACATGGATGGTTTGACGTATGTAAACCAATAAATGTAATCCACGATGTAAATCAATTAATATAATTCACTATATAAACAGGATGACAAATAAAAGTCATGTAATCATTCCATTAGATATAGAAAAGGCTTTTAACAAAATTCAATGCCTCTTCATAATAAAAATCTTGGAACTCTCTATGTGTATTCTTTGATGGGAGTTTGGTCCCTGGAAACTGGAAAATTTGATAACATTTGGGATGTAAATAAATAGAATACCATATATATATTCTAAAATGTATAAAGTGGCAAGCTACAGAATAGGAAAAGATTTTTATTAAATATACAGTATACATGATATATGTATATAAATATATAAAAGAATGAGAATTACAGACCACCAATTTTACTCATTAACATTGATGCAAAAATAACAACATATTCACAAACCAAATTCAAGAATACATAAAGCAGTTCATCAACAATGATCAATATATTAAAATCTGTCAGTTTGACTCACCTCTTCATGATAAAAGCCTTGGACAGATCAGACATACACAGGATATACCTAAACATAATAAATAAATAAATAAATAAATAAACAAACAAACAAGCAAACAAGACAATATCTAACATCAAATAAAATTCAAAGCAATTCTGATAGGATTAGGAACAAGACAAGGCTGTCCACTCTCCCTATATCTGTTCAATATAGTACTTGAAGTTCTAGCTGAAGCAATAAGACAAGTAAAGCCGATAAAGGGGATAAAAATTTGGAAAGAAAGAACTTAAATGTCTTTATTTATAGATGATATGATAGTATAAATAAGTAACCTCAAATTTTTTGGTAAAAAAGCTATAATTATACAATGGAGAAAGGTAAGTATCTTTAACAAATGGGGCTGTTCTAACTGGATATCAGGCATGTAATGCAAATAGATCCATATCACCCTGAACAAAACTCAAGTCCAAGTGGCTCAACCTACACATACAACCTCAACTTATTTTTCTTCCTTCCTTCCTTCCTTGCTTCCTCCCTCCCTCCCTCCCTCCCTCTCTCCCTCTCTTTCTTTTCTTTCTTTCTTTCTTTCTTTCTTTCTTTTCTTTCTTTCTTTCTTTCTTTCTTCTTTCTTTCTTTCTTTCTTTCTTTCTTTCTTTCTTTCTTTCTTTTGATATTTTATTTCTCTGTTTCTCCATGTGCCCCATCTCATCTGATCTCAGAAGCAAAGCAGGGTTGGGCCTAGTTAGTACTTGGATGGGAGACAACATTGAACCTCATAGAAGAGAAAGTGGGGAATAGCTTTGAATGCATTAACACAGAAGACAACTTGCTGAACCAAACACCAACAGCACCAAAATTAACAATTAATTAATGGGACCTCATGAACCTGAAAAGCTTCTGTAAGGCAAAAGATACCATCAATAGGACAAAATGGCAGCATACGCAATGGGAAAAGATTTTCACTACCTCTACAACTAACAGAAAACAAATTTCTAAAACATATAAAGAACTCAAGAATCTTAACCCAACAAACCAAATAATACAATTAACAATTGGGTACTGATCTAAGCAGACAATTCTTTTTAGAATGTATTTATTTATTCACTTTCTATCCTGATATCAGCTCCCCCTCTACTCCCTAGAACCAACTCATGCAAATCCTCCCTCAATTCCTCCTTCCCCTTCTCTTTTGAGAAGGGGGAATGAATCCCCCTCTAAGTATTCCCCACACACTAACATATATGCAAGGGGCTTAGGTTCAGCCTGTGCTTTCTCTTTGAACACCCTAAAGACCTCCAGAACTTAATTCTGATGCAACTTATAGGAGGGTTTATTCAAACTCAACAAGCTTGAGTTCAGCATGTAAACCTCCCTGATGCAGCGAGGGGGCTGGAGTTTTTAAAGGAATTAAAACCACAATTGGGGATCACTTAGACTTGGCATTATATGACTGGGTAAGAGGTTTACAAGGAAGTTGACTTTTGAAATGATTGGGTTGTTTTAGGTGCCAAGGCCACAAAGGGCTCTGGCCAGGCCATCTGGAGAACATCTGGTCATTAATTAACAGCTGCTGTGAGGGGGAGAGATTAGTGCTCTTTGTGATGTTTCCAGGAACAGTGCTATGTTACTTCCAGTGGCTATTTTAGTGGGAGGATTGCTGGGGTTGCTAGGAAACATTATCTCCTAAATACAGAAAAGAATCCAGTTGGAAGATTGCTAGGGTTGTTAGGAAAGTTATCTTCTGAGTACAAGTGCAGAAGGGAATAGGACAGGTGACACCCAGCAGCTGCAACTGCCCTGATGTGTTTCACCCTGAAATTTGATTCTTTGTTTATGTTTCTGGATCTTAACTTAGGTCTTTCCATTCCATCTCTGGGAGCCCCCAAGTGTCAAGGTTCATTGACTCTTAACCGGAGATTTCTAATCAGAGAAATCTCAAATGGCCTAGAAGTGCTTGAAGAAATGCACACCATCCTCAGCCATCAGGGATATTCAAATCAAAATGACTATGAGAGTCCATCTTATGCCTGTCAGAATGGCTAAGATCAAAAACTGTTGTGACAGCTCATGCTGATGTGGATGGACAGCAAAAAAATCACTCCTCCAATGCTGGTGGGAGGGCAAACTTGTACAGCCACTGTGAAAATCACTATGGCAGTTTCTCAGAAAAATGGGAATTGATCTAACTCATGACCCAGCTATACCACTCCTGGGCATATACCCAAAAGGTGTTCCATCATACCACAAAGAAACTTGCTCAACTATGTTCAGAGCAGCTTTATTCGTAATAGTCAGAAACTGGAAACAACCTAAATGTTCCTCAGCCAAAGAATGAATAAAGAAAATGTTAGGGAGGTTGTGGAGCAGAAACTTGGAAAGCAAATAACATTTGAAATGTAAATAAATAAAATAACCAATAAAAAAGGAAAAATAAAAGAAACTGTGGAGTATTACACAGCTGTTGAAATATGTTGGCAAATAGATACAACCATACATGATATGTATTTACTTACAAATGATTATTAGCTGTAAGTAAAGGATAATTATAATTAAAATCCATAGACCCCCAAGAGAGTAATAACAAAGAGGATTCAAAGGGGGATACTTGAATCTCCCTGGGGAAGGACATATGATAGATAATGTATGGGGGCTGCACATGTGTTGGGACAGGAACAGGAGGGATCAGT
This sequence comes from Apodemus agrarius, assembly GCA_964023405.1. Taxonomy (NCBI): domain Eukaryota; kingdom Metazoa; phylum Chordata; class Mammalia; order Rodentia; family Muridae; genus Apodemus; species Apodemus agrarius. Next base: position 76,521,760 of record OZ030010.1, read on the forward strand.
TGCTGGGAAGATACAGATAGAGAGTACTGGGAAAGAAAATTGGAACTGGAGGGCAATTTGTGGCCAAGGTTGAAATCTGGTGTGGTGTGAATTCCCAGGAATCTATTAGGGTGCTTATTGCTAAGACTATAAATAATGAGCTATATAGAGCCTGAACGGGCCATTTTGTATGACTAGGCAAGACTTCTTGTGAAACAAGTGGCACACCAAACTAGCCACAAAACCTTCTAACCTACAATTTGTTCTGCCAGCATGTTGTTCTGGTGTAAAAGTGGCACAGAAATTGTGCGAGTAGTCAACCAATGACTGGTCCCATTTGAGATCCATACCACAAGAAGAGACCTAACCCTTACTCTTGTCTGGAGCTCCAGGAACCAGAGGCTTGATAACCCAAAGATCCAGGACAGAACACAACACAAATGTCAAAAACTGTCAATGAAATGATTCCTAGTGATAATCTGCTATACTCATAGATTGATGCCTAGACCAGTTGTCATCAGAGAAACTTCATCCAACAACCAATGGAAACAGATGTAGAGACCCACAACCCAACTTTTGGAGGAGCTCAGGGAAGAAGATAAGAAAGGATTGTGGGATCCAGAAGGGTGCAGGACATCACAAGAAAACCCACATAACCAACAAACCTGGGTTCATAGGGGCACACTGAGACTACAACAACAATCAGGGTGCCTGCATGGGTCTAACCTAGGCCCTCTGAACCTATTTTATTTTATTTTATTTTATTTTATTTTATTTTATTTTATTTTATTTTATTTTATTTTATTTTATTTTATTTTATTTATTTTTCTTCTTTCCATTTCTTTTCTTTCATTTTTTAAAAAAATATTTTAATTGGTTATTTTATTTATTTACATTTCAAATGTTCTCCCCTTTCCTGGTATCCCCTCTGGAAACCCCCTATCCCATCCTCCCTCCCCCTGCTTCTATGAAGGTACTCACCCATACCCCCACTTACTCCTGCCTCCCTGCCTCCCCGCCCTGGTATTCCCATAATTGTGTAGTCTGGTGTTTGTGGGGGGCTCTTAACAGAGGGACTGTGTGTTGTTTCTGAAGCTTTCTCATGTTTTGGAGACTCTTGTCTTTCTGCTGGTTTGCCTTAATGCAGACTAAATATAAGGGCGAGTGTCTAATTGTATTACAAATTGATATGACATATTTGGTTGAAATCCCTGAAAGGCCAGCCATTTTCTCAAGGGAAATGGATGAGGAGTATATGGAGAGAGCAGAGGCAGGGAAGAAGGACTTGGAGGAGAGGAGGGAGGGGAAATTGTAGTTATAATGTAATATATGAGAGAATAAATTAATAAAAAACTCAAAAAATGAAGTCAAACAGGTTCAGAAAACTGATTTTCTAACATAAAAACATAAAGGAGGCAGCATCTTGCTTTCAGGAATTCGAACACTTGTCACCAAGTATGATGAACTGAGTGGAGCCCACACTAGGTCAACAGGTTGTTCAAATGGTACACATTGTATACTATACACAGTGCATTGTTATGAGCACACATGGAGGTTATACATGGGTATGAAAAAAATAAAGAAAATGTAACTTTTAAAAGACTGATAAAAAGAGCAATTGAAAGTAGTGAAAGATATGTGGATCATCACATTAAATAGAATTTAAATGAATAAACAATATCAGATCTCTCAGGATGAGCCTTAAATCCCACAAGAGTATGGAATGATATATGCAAAGTCCTGTACAAACAGGGAAAATCAAGTGAAAAGGAAAAACAGATGGTGCTATAATTATTTCTTAAGTGATGTGAGTTAGGAAAACACATAAATGTAATATTAAAATGTTGTAGAATACTAGTTGGCAGGTTACCATAAATGGGGGAAATCTCACTCCAAAATTAAGGGCTACAAGGAAGTAGACAGCTGAGAGAGGGGGGAGTCACTTGATGAGTTATTCATATCACAATGAATATGTACATATAAGGAACATCAAATGGACTCTGCAGGTTGTATTTATATACGTATTCATTTATATATAATATCGTTATATTTTAATTAAAATTAATTTTTTGTAGTAAGGACTAGCACTACTTGGTACATGATAAAACTTAAACTGTTATCCACTTAAAATAGTCTGTTATAATCACCAAATTTTTATGCAAACCACAGAAAAGTCACAAAAACAAATATGAACAGAACTCTAATCTCTGGAGTTTACTCTTCCACTGAAATGTTCTTAGAGGTATAGTTTCTAGTGAATAATAAACCGTAATATTTGTATTCTCTGGATAGCATTCTGCAGGAGGTATTTGTTTGTTTTTCTCAGTCCTTTCTCCCAAAGGATACATTATTTAGTGCACCCAGCAAAATTATGTACAAAGGTGTCTTTTAAATATTTACAAAATTATTGCTATTTTTTTTTAAGGGTAAAGCCTAATTCCTCTTCTCTGTGGGCAAAGTTGGAAATTTGCTCTTTAAAATTTTGAACAAAAGAGAGAAGACAGTATGTAGCTGCAGATGTGAGGTCATAAAATGTACCATGATGTTTTCCCGTCTTGAAGCATTCTTTCTGCTTTAAATTTACTGCTCTATCCTGAGTTGATTCCTTTAGCTCTAATGAGTATTAAAGGACCGAAGGTCAGACTTACATCTTAAATGTAACCTCTTTAGAAACCGTGGTCCAAAGAGAATAAATTAAGCTGGACCCATGGGAGCTCTCAGAGACTAAGCCACCAAGCAAAGAGCATACATGGGCTGGTCTGAGGCCCCAGCACATATGTAGCAGAGGACTGCCTTGTCTAGCTTCAGTGGGAGAGGATGGACCCGATCCTGTAGAAACTTGATGCCCCAGGAAAAAGGGATGTGGGGGTGGGTGGAGGGTTAGGGGGTGGGTGGAGTGGGTGTTGGGTGAAGGGGTGGGCAGGGGTGGGGGTGGAGTAGGGGATGAGGAGCACCCTCTCAAAGGCAAAGGAGAGGGGGGAAAGGGGTGAAGAATGTTTGGAGGGGAAGGCAGGAACTGAAGTAACATTTGGAATGTACATAACTGAAACAATGAAAAAAAAAACCACTTTCTTCAGCTACTCTTGGACTCCTGAGACATACTTACAGATATGTGACCTAATAACATTTGTTGCTTAAGCTCCTAAAGTTAAGGGTTACTTATAATAGAGTACATAAAACTAGTTTAACTTGATTTCTATTTCAAACCAGAGAACACAAATCCAAAACACACTTATCTAAACAAAATTTCCATAGTCAAATCTTAGTATATCTTATTTACTAGACTGGTTTTTTTTTTTGTTAGACTGCATCATGTTGTGACAGTTTGCTTCAAATTCACTATGTAGCTTAGGCTAGACTTAAATCTCCTGATCCTTCTGCCTCAAGTCCTGTAATTGCAGTTTTTCACCAAAATGTTTACCTCAAAAATATGTATTTAAACAGTAGTTCTGACTTATTTAGTTCACATCCCCTTAGTCTTTGGAAATGCTTTGGATCACCCATTAATTATAAGGTACACTAAGACTTAGTTCACTTATACCTGGGGCTTATGCTTGAATGTATTATTGACTGGAATTCAAATAAGTTTAGATAATTCTACTATCTACATTGCTACATTGTTTGTGAATATATTTGCTTAACAATTTCAAAAATTTTGGTAATTCTGAGACCTATAAAACTGAGAATACTCAATATACGGACCTCTCCCAATTCCTGGAGTAGTCCATGTGACCAAACATTAACAGCCTGTGACTTAGTTCTTGTGATGACACATCTGTTTTGCGTTCCTTCCTGGGAACAAGTCTGAAGCTGCATAATGAATGCATTTATTCAACAACTGATGTATAGCCTCTTTTAGAAGTTTACTAAAAAGTAAAATGTATTAGAATATTTTTCCAAAGGATTTTTATCATTTTTAATCTATTCTCTGTCCTTTTGAAATAAATAGGTATGCCTTACAATTCAAAAGTAAGTTCTGATGGACATGAATATGATACCTCCAAAGTATAACCACCAGGGAGGCCAGGGCCTACATCTGTTTGTATGATGTGAATATCTTAACTTTCTTAATTGCCAGCAAGCACTCTCAGTGAAACCGAGTATATTTATACAGATGTGATTCATTGTAGTGTTTCTTTCTGCCTCTTTTTAAACCCTTGCTCCCTCTAGCTCTCTAAGAATTGAATTTTCCTATGTATGTCTATATATCTCAGCACAGATTTGAATAGAGCACGTTAATGCCCTACTGTTACTGGTTATAAAATAATTTTTTTATCAACTTGTTTGGGTTTATCTTTGACCTGAGTACAGTGTATCAATCTTAAAGACCAAATGATGGTTATATGTATTAACGTTTGCATCATAACATATTTTCAATGGACTCTTCTAATCATGAAAGGAAAATAATATCTACCAGTATTGTCTATCACTATATTTCCATGTACTGTTTTTCATCTTCACATTTATCTTCTTTTTTGTCAAGTTTAACAGCATCAGAACTCTAAGTCACCATTTGAGAAACTTTCATGAACTATCTTTTCAAGTTCCAAGATGCTCACTAGAACCTTGAGTGTTCACCAGCTGTCAGTTTTCAGAGCAGCAAGCTATACAATGGAGATACTCTCACATATTAGTCATCTGTTTACAGTTAAAACTAATCATGAAAACGTTCTACATAAGTGGAAGCAAGTTTATCTGCCACATTTTAGCTATAACTAGTCCATTCTCACCTTTAGGGTAGGATCTGGGTCCAATTTGTTTGACATCATTGATTTCTGCCTTCAACTGTAAAACTACAATGACAACAAAAAGCAGTAGCTCTTACTTAATTTAATAAGCATGAAGGGGTAGGCATAGCTTTTGCATAAAAATTGATGTTTCCTGGTTCTCTTGGGTACAAGCCTAGCTCACTTAAATGTAATCTAGGAGTAAGTATGCTATGCAAATAAGCAAATAGATAGGAAATGATCTGAGAATGTGAGAAGCTGCAAGTTGTTTGTAGAACTCTGCCAGGAGATGACTGTTAATTCAGTCTTTGTCTTCTCTGTACTGAGCAATGTCAATCACTATATAACTGTCAGCTTATATCAAAAGCAGTCAGTTTTGTCTTCACTGGCTATTAGGAGTGTGTTTGCAAACTGCAGTTTGGCAGCTTAGCACAAGAAAAAAGAAAGACAATATGAAAGAATATACAGTGATTTGGTTCAAGAATCACATGAATAATATACTCTGAAGACATCCAGACTTTTGAACAGGTATTTGAAAAAACCTTGTATTCTACAAAGACACGTGAGGAAAATACCAACCATGTCTGCATTAGTAAAACTTGTAAAGTATATTTATTCTTAAATACTATAATGTAAGTTACAGGATGCTGGGATTTTCCTCCCACATAAATAATACATAAGCCATTTAAAATGCATTCTTATGCTCCGATTCATTCTCCATAGGAATCTAAATAAATGTAAGGTTTATAGGAAGTCTTAATTTCTCAGATTGTTTTCTTCCATAAGGTTCAATTTGTTGTGTGTTCCATGATATTCCATTTTGTTTGTTTTTTTTTTCTGTGTGCAAGTCACACTGTACATAACTTAAAAAATATAGGCTACTGACAGAAATAAATGTGACCAGAGTTAATCCACATTTTCTAAAAATAACTAATAAAATATATAAATGAACAAACAATTGCTAATACAGAAAGCTGAAGAGCAGGAATTCAGGAGTCCCTAGAATGATCAGCTAAGCAAATTGTCAAAATCAATAAAAGGGGATTTCATCATCTCTCAAGGCACACTATCTGCACCCAGCACTTGAGACAAGCAAATGGATCTTTGTAAATTCAAAGTCAGCTTGATCTACATAATGAGTTCAAGACCCTGCATGACTATATTGTGAGAACCTGACTACACACACACACACACACACACACACACACACACAGCGGAGTTGCAGAAAGCAATTCAAGCAGAAGTAAATACAAATGGCCAATGGCTGTATAAAAACTGCTTTAACGACCTAGCTAAAAGGGCCAAATCAGCTATTTGACTAATATCACAGAGTTTATGGCATTCTTTTTGAGAAATATACTGTAATAGGAAGCATCATGCACTATACTAGATATGTAAGGACAGAATTAGTAAAAATATAAAATATCTGCGCTTACAATAGGAGCAAGATGTATGGTATATAAATCAGTAAAAAATATTCTATAGAAAAATGAGAAGGGGTGGATGGGGGAACAGGGGGAGGGAAAAGGGCATGTGGGACCTTTGGGGGGGTGGGGAACCAGAGAAAGGGAAATGAATTGTAAATAAAGAATATATCCAATAAAAAAAAGAAAGAAAAATGAAAAAAAAAGATTATCCCTTAAGGCCATACCATTGTGCTTCAGAAATACACAAAGATTCCATGACCTTTGGGAGTCCAGACAGAATATTTTTATTAAAAGGTGTGTTTAAAAAAATTATCCCTTCAATTTTAACAATATATTTTATATGATTATGGTGGTTAAAGTGCTTTAAATTCCAATATTTTCAGATAGAATAATTATAGGCACTAAACCTCAAAAAATTAGAACTGTGGTTTAATCAAAATAAAAAATATGAGAATATATTTTATGCTAATATAACCTACCTCTCTCTAATAAAATTTCTTGACCACAAAACCTGAACTTAATTCAGTTTCTCTATTCTACTGTATTGTCAAAGACAAAAATAAAATAAATGAGAAAAAATATTTTATTAAGGCTTTTTCACTAAGGAAAGAACAATAGATTTGAAGATTTAGGTGTCTCAATAGGGTGGTATTTTTCATAACACATTTGTAGGGATTCATTAGCAAGTTAAAGGTGAGAATGATTATGGTTAGAAATGTTTTACAATAAACAATGTATAAATGAACTCAGATCAATAGAAGATGTTCATCTCTGTCTATGTAGTTTTAAAGGCCAGTTCAAATCTCATCTATTGGTTCATAATATAAAAATGGATGATTGAAGTGTTTGTGTTTGCTCTTACCATTATATCAAGGCAAGAATAGAAAGGAGTATGTTTTTCTTGTCACAAGTAAATGAGGGTATATCATATGTGGGATGATTGAAAAACAATTAAAAAATAATTATCCTTTAAACATATTTGGTTAAGGCATGGTAGAAAAAAACAAAGAAAATTAAAAGAATTTAAAAAGAAGAAGAAAAGGTGCCTCTAACTTAAGAGTCTGGTTGACGCTGATAGACAGCTGAAAAGCAAGAATTATAGGCCAATTAACATCTGCTTAAGGCCTTTCTTCCTTCCCTCCTGAAACTTGCACTTTTACAGGAATTTCACCAGAAAGCCCTTGTTCAACTCTAGTAGCCTCTGCTTTTATTTTAGCACATTATAATACAATACAGACTACCTCCAACACTACCCTCTAAATTGAACTACACAAAATAGAAGAAAAAAGTAAAACAATGTTTCTTAGTAACCCTGAGGTGTAAACTGAAAGTCACCAAAATTGTATCTATGGCTAATGTTAGGGCACATTATTATATCCCCCAAATCAGAAACGAATGCCAACCGTTAGATATTTCTTATTCCATGTGACTCTTTGTTGAGGAGCCCACCTAATGTTCTTATGTATGTGTAACTTGTTTTCAGTGAGTACCTTCTTTCCCTTCTCTTTTTAAAGGCTTTATTAAAAATCTTTGAATAAATCTCTATCTTTGGCTCATACAGTTTATATCTGAAATTCTTTTCTTTGTCAAAGCACAAATTCTATGTTTGACTCATTTGAAGTCCCAAAAACCTTAACAGAGCACCTCTGGCTGCTAAGGGTCAATGTCTAAAGCTATATTCGAAGGGTCTGAAAATCACTGAAGGACGACCTCAGATTCAGATATTATGCAAACAGAAAGAGTGTTTATTGTGCAGAAACAACCACTATGCAGTGGCCAATCATCTTTTGAAGTGGTGAGTCCAGACAAAGGCATGTTGGTCTTTTTATAGAAAACTGGGGGAAGTGTCTAGAAGGATTAGGTAGTCGGAAATCTCATTGGTGGACTAGGGGGTCACAGGTGGCCGGTGGTCTGCATTTCCTTTGTCATGAATGTTTAACCTTAGGATGAAATAGGGCTGCTCAGAATAGATGGCCCATTCTGACATAAGATATTTCCCCATTTTAGTGCTTATCCCCAGGGTATTCTTTGGGGGTGACCTTATGACCATTGTTAAAACACTAAGGATAGATAACAAAGAAAGTGTTTTGAAAGTTACAAGAGAAAATAATGCAAGTCACATACAAAGGGGAACCCATCTGAGTAAGAGCTAATGTCTCAATGGAAACACTAAAAGCCAGAAGATTCTGGAGCAATGTGTTCCAAGTTCAAAAGACTATGACAGCCAATCTAATGTAACATACTTAGCAAAACCATAAGCTGAGATTGAAGGAGAAAATAAAGTTTCTACAGCATATACAGCCTACAAATATATATATATATATATATATATCCAGCAAACCAAAATTAATGAACATACAGGAAGCATTAATTTGGGCTTAAAAGAGGAAAGAGGCTGGAATTGTTATGCCCAGATCATGGTGTCCCTAATGACTACCAGAGACTACCAGGAATCCAACATATATGCAAAATCAAATAATCTTTTTCAAACTCCAGCTTGGCCCCCTCCAACCTCTCAAACTTAGTGGATGGTGTGGAAGGTACTGAGCTGGTACAAGCTTTGAATTTTTTATCATGGTTGCAGCAGGGTAAGGGACTTTCTATCTTGACAGTCACATGATTGGTTGACATTTGATTGGTGCATTTCTATTGGCTAGAAATAATTTCAGCTTGGTAGGAACAATGTTTGCAAGCTTAATCTCTTTTGAGACATTAAGTACTTTCCTCTTAAGAACTGATTGGTTGTTTCTAGGGTTGGAGTGGCTATTTGTTTAGGTAAATAATGCTTATTGCCATAGTGACATGTTTCCTGGAACAATTTGGAATTTTTCCAGAAGCTGAGTTCACTCTAAGGGCAAGTTAATCATAAAATGGTGTCTGAAAGCAAAAAGGGATTTGTAATGTTAAAGTGGGTCCTTCAGAATGAAATACAAAGCCATAATCATTACAACAAAAAATACCACCATGAACACAAACACCACCACCAAAAATCAACAATAGAATGATTATAATTAATATAAACATTTCACTAATAACTTTAAATATAAATGGTCTCAATTCTCCATTCAAAAGACACTGATTGGATGTAAAACAAAGTCCATTTAGCTGTTGCCTTGAAGATACATCTTAGTTTTAAAGATAAGCACTTCCTTGGAGTAAGAGAATGGACAAAAATGTTCTAGTGATATGTGACTAGAAAACAAGCAGGCATCACTATCTTAATACCTGACATAATAGACTTCAAACTAAAGCTAATCAGAAGTGATAAAGAGCAACATTTTATTCTAATCAAGGGACCAGTTAACAAAGAAGACATTACTATTGTAAACATACACATAGCTACTCTGGGTTACCCATTTTCAGAAAACAAACAAACAAAACTACTACTGAATTTAAAGATACAGCTTATCATCAATATATTAATAGCAGCTGATTCCAGAGCCTCACTTTTTCCAATACACAGGCCATCCGGACAAAAAACTTTAAAAAAAGAAACATCTAAATTAATTGACAACAGTCATCAAATGGACTTAACATACATGTACTGAATATTCCTTTTCAAAATACTCAAGAATACATAGGGTACTAAGCAGGACATTGAAGCTTATCTAAATAGATTACATCCTGGGATGCAAAACCAATCTTTAAAAATTAAAAAATATTGAAATCACTCATTGTGTCCTATATATCTGGCAACAATAAAATAATTGACATAAAACAATATCTAGTAAATAATCAAACTAATGGGTTTTAAACAGTCCCTTACTGAATGATGAAATGGGTCAGAGAAAAAGAAAATAACAAAAGAATAAAAACTTCCTCAAACTAAATGAATATGCAAAACGACAAATCCACAGGACATATTGAAAAAAGTGCCTACCCATGAGGGTTTTCTTCCTTTTCAGAGGAGAAATGGAGGGTAATTAATATGAGGGGCTGTGTGCATGGTGGGAGGGGGTGACTGGGAGGACAGAAGGGGCTGCAATGGTGATGTAAACTGAATAAATATATAAATTAATAGAACAAAAGAGCATAAATAAATGGCTTAATGATACTACTTCAAAAAATAAAAAAAAATCCTAGTAAACATCAAAAATAATAAAAATTAGAGTAGAAATCAGCAAAATAGAAAGAAAACAATACAAAGAACAATAAATTTAAAAGATAAGCAAAATTTACAGACCCTTGCCTCAACTATCCAAAAGAAAAAAAGGAGGACACCCTCATTTACAAATTAAGAGGTAAACATTACAACAGACACCAAAGGAAATCATAATACTATACAGGAATATTTTAAAAACCTGAACTCCATTAAGTTGGAAAACCTAAAAGAAACGGAAGAATTTCTAGATTTAGCCAAACCACAAACTAAAACAATTAGAGGTTAATAACAGAGAGACTAATAACAAATGAGATGAAAAATCCTTCCAGCTCTGAAAATTCCAGGACAGGATGTATTCTCAGGAGAATTTTACCATTCAAAGATACAGACAATCTTTCTTAGTGAAAATAACAACAGACACAGAATTCTAAAACTCCTTCTATATAGTATCACTTGAATACGCAGACCAGATGAAGAAACTACAATAACGTCCAGGAGTCCAGGATCCCAGTCCTGGCAAGGCTTCAGGTGCTGTTGCTGGATCTATTTTTGGCTCTGCTGCTGCTGCTGCTGCTGCTGCTGCTGCTGCTGCTGCTGCTGCTGGCTTTGATGACTGCTGGAGTGCAGAGGGATGGGGCCGCAGGGCTGTGGACAAGACCAGCCATGGGGGATGGGGCTGCAGGGCTGTGGACAAGACCAGCCATGGGCACAGGAGGAACAACTTCTTGCAGAGCGTGGGCAGCCGAGAGGACAATGTGCTTGGCTCAGAAGTTACTGTCCAGGCTGACTGAGCAGTTCTTGCAGGGAGTGGACATCTTCTTAGAAATGTTATGGAAAGTCTGGATGGAGCTCTTAGAAGTCTTTGTATTTGAAGAGTCCAAACTTACACAGTATTTCAGCTCAGCCTCTGTGTCAAACAGTCTCTCCCAGGCGCTGGTGCTGGTTGCAGTGGTTCTCCTGGCCTACTGGTTCTAGTCTCTGACCTTGGATTTAACCTTCAGCCTCCTACACCTGAAGTTCTTGTATAGGAAGGCTACTGATTTGCTTGAGTTGATTTTATAACCAGCCACTTTGCTGAAGTTGTTTATCAGCTGTAGAAGTTCTCTGGTGGAGTTTTTTGGGTCGCTTAAGTAAACTATCATATGGTCTGCAAATAATGATAGTTTGACTTCTTCCTTTCCAGTTTGTATCCCTGTGACTTCCTTATGTTGTCTAATTGCTCTCACTAGAACTTCAAGTACTATATTGAAAAGATATGGAGAGAGAGGGCAGCCTTGTCTAGTCCCTGATTTTAGTGGGAATGCTTCAAGTTTCTCTCCATTTATTTTGATGTTGGCTACTGGTTTGCTGTAGATTGCTTTTACTATGTTTAGGTATGGGCCTTGAATTCCTGCTCTTTCCAAGACTTTTAGCATGAAAGTATGCTGAATTTTGTCGAATGCTTTCTCAGCATCTAATGAGATGACCATGTGGTTTTTTTCTTTTAGTTTGTTTATGTAGTGGATTACATTGATGGATTTCCGTATATTGAACCATCCCTGCATCCCTGGGATGAAGCCTACTTGATCATGGTGAATGATCATTTTCATGTGCTCTTGGATTCAGTTGGCAAGAATTTTATTTAGTATTTTTGCATTGATATTCATAAGGGAAATTGGCCTGTAGTTCTCTTTCTTTGTTGGATCTTTGTGTGGTTTTGGTATCAGCGTAATTGGGGCTTCATAGAACGAGTTGGGCAGTGTCCCTTCTGTTTCTATTTTGTGGAATAGTTTGATGGGTATTGGTGTTAAGTCTTCTTTGAAGGTCTGATAGAATTCTGCACTAAAACTATCTGGTCCCATACTATTTTTGGTTGGAAGACTTTCTATAACCCTTCTATTTCTCTAGGTGTTATGGGATTGTTTACCTGATCTAACTGTTCCTGATTTAATTTTGCTATTTGGTATCTGTCTAGGAAATTGTCCATTTCCTCCAGATTCTCCAGTTGATTTGAGTATAGACCTTTGTAGTAGGATCTGTTGATTTTTTGAGTGTCCTCAGTTTCTGTTGTTATATCTCCCTTTTCATTTCTAATTTTGTTAATTTGAATACTGTCTCTGTGCCCTTTGGTAAGTCTGCCTAGGGGTTTATCTATCTTGTTGATTTTCTCAAAGTACCAGCTCTTGGTTTTGTTGATTCTTTGTATGGTTCCCTTTGTTTCAACTTCATTGGTTTCAGCCCTGACTTTGATGATTTCCTGTCTTCTACTCCTCCTGGATGAAATAGCTTCTTTTTCTTCCAGGGCTTCCAGGTGTGCCATTAAGCTGCTAGTGTATGCTCTCTCCAGTTTCTTTTTGGAGACACTCAGGGCTATGAGTTTTCCTCTATGCACTGCTTTCATTGTGTCCCATAGATTTGGGTATGTCGTAACTTCATTTTCATTAAATTCTAAAAAGTCTTTGCTTTCTTTCTTTATTTCTTCCTTGACTAAGGTATCATTGAGTAGAATATTGTTCAGCCTCCACGTGTATGAGGATTTTCTGTTGTTTTTGTTGCTATTGAAGAACACATGGTGATTGGATAGGAGGCATGGGATTAGTTTGATCTTTTTATATTTGTTGAGGTCTGTCTTGTGACCAATTATATGGTCGATTTTGGAGAAGGTTTCATGAGGTGCTGAGAAAAAGGTATAGTCTTTTGCTTTAGGATGAAACGTTCTATATATATCTGTTAAATCCAATTGGTCCAACGTTTCAATGAGTTTCCCTGTGTCCCTGTTTAGTTTCTGTTTTCCTGATCGGTCCATTGAGGATAGTGGAGTGTTGAGATCCCCCACAATCATTGTGTTAGATGCAATGTGTGCTTTGAGCTTTAGTAAAGGTTTTTTTTTTTTTTTAAATGAATGAGTGTGCCCTTGCATTTGGAGCATAGATGTTTAGAATTGTGAGTTCTTCTTGGTGGATTCTTCCTTTGACTTGCAAGAAGTGACCTTCTGTGTCTCTTTTGATGACTTTGGGTTGAAAGTCAATTTTATCTGATATTAGAATGGCTACTCCAGCTTGCTTCCTGAGACCATTTGCTTGTAAAATTGTCTTCCATCCTTTTACTCTAAGGTAGTGTTTGTCTTAGACCCTGAGGTGTGTTTCCTGTATGCAGCAAAATGTAGGGTCCTGTTTCTGTATCCAGTCTGTTAGTCTATATCTTTTTATTGGGGAATTGAGTCCATTGATGTTAAAAGATATTAAGGAATAGTGATTATCTCTTCCTGTCATTTTGATGTTATTTTTGTTTTTGAGTGGTTATCTTCTTTTGAGTTTGATGGAAGAAGGTTACTATCTTGCTTTTTCTTGGGTGCAGTTTCCCTCCTTGTATCGGAGGTCCCGAGGTGGAGACTGGGAGGTTTCAGTTACTGGGCTTGGAATTACCTCCTCAGCTCTACTGGGCGGGGTCCAAGTCTTCCCAAGGCTCGCTGCTGGACCTGCAATTGGCCTCTTGCAGTCTGCTCCTGCCTTGCCTAGTTGCCAGCTCTTAAGAATCAGATCTTTTTTTTTTTTCCTCCACCAATCTGGGCTTGTCTGTTCGATCTTTATGGTGACCTGGGCTCCTCTGTTGGTTCTCTATGGTGACCTGTTCAGGCCACCAGCTCCAAGATGGTGGCAGGTCTCATGGCTCTGTCTAGCCACGCGATTCCCTCCAGGACTGGAGGTTCCCTGGTTGGGCTGCTAGAACCTAGATGGTGGTGCTGTCAGTCCACAGGGCTCTGTCTTGTTAGCTGTCTGTGGTGTCCTGAGGCAAGATGTCGGCCTCTGGCTGTACTCCAGGCACAGTCCCACTAGCAGGTTGTTGCCCACTTGGGTTGGTGCAGAGACCACCTGCGCCCGCGGAGCTGATCTGGCTTTGGGTGCACTGCCGAGCTATTGGTGCACAGACCTTCCGCCAACCTGCTCTGACTCTGGGCGCAAGCAAAAGCCTGATGGGGTAGTCGATGCTAGGCTAAGTCTCTGTCCATGCACTTGAACCTATCCACCGGCAGGCAGTCCGCAGTGACCCGAGGGAAGATGGCGGCCTGGCTGCAAGCCAGTAGCTTTGGGGTTTTTGAGATGGCATGTCTTGTATTCCTGGCTGTCTCAAACAAGCTATGTAGCAGAGAAGGACCTTGAACTCCTGATTCTGATCCTTCTGAATGCTAGGATTAGAGACAGATGCCAACATACCTGCTTTATGCAATGATCTGAATGGAAACCAGGGCCTCCTACGTTTTACATAAGCATTCTGCCAAATTAGCCTGGCCTCAGCCTGTGGTCAGTGTTTATACAATTTCTTTTCTGTTCTAGTCAGGGGGCTAATGGTATAGCACACAGGCACCTTGCACAGACTCACTTTCCATTGCTGTCCGCATCCCCCAACCTTTGGGTCCTTTGTTGAGGCTTGGCCCTTTTTTACTAGCAATGTGTAGAAAAGAATATGCTCACTGCTGGTTTTGTGAATCATGATGGGTGTGTCTATTCATAAAAGTGACCCAGGGATAATTCTAAGAGGCAACCAGGGAATGAAGCTCTGCAGGTCACAGAGGTTATGAAGAGAGCTGTGGATAGGTTGCCAGGAGGGCATGTCTTTCCTCGGTACCTCATGACAATCCCCAAGGGAAGGTAGGGAGCATTCTTCTATGGCACTGGCACATTCACAAGGGGCCTGTGTGTGAATAGCTCTGCTTGCTCACATGGTCCTGCCACTCTGTCCTGCTCACAGATGGCTCAGAAATAGTAAGCTCGATGTGCTTGCAAACCCAGAACTCAATCCTGAGATAGAAAGGCGCTGAGTTCAAAGCCATCCTGATCTACATGGCAAGACCCTCTCTCAGCAAACAAACCCAGAGTGTTCAAGAGTCAGTAGAGAAACTAACAAAGCAGGCTTTTCGTGGTTGGTGGTGCCTGAAATACTTCCCTTTTTCACCTCCTGTTGCTATGTTTTGTTCTCAGACAGGGTCTCACTCTAGCCCAGGCTGGCCTCAAACTCAGAAATCTGCTTGCCTCTGCCTTCCAAGTATTGGGATTAAAGGTGTGCACCACCATGTCCAGAAATCCAGCAGTGGTGTGCCTGGGGTGCACCTGTAACTACAATGAATTTCTAAGGGGACCCTCCCAGCCTCTCTACTTTCAAGGCCTGGGCTTCTGAGCTCTTCCCCCAGCATGAAAGCAGCTTTCAAAGTAACCTGTGACTATTCTGCAATGTTTTTGATTTTGACCTTTTGTGTACTTGGGCTTTGGGCTCCTCACCTATGAATTGTAGAAATATATATATATATATATATATATATATATATATATATATATTTACATTTACATACATATACACATACATATACATATGTATATATATACATATATATATGTATATATATACATATAGACATATAGCAGGTTTTAAACCAATATCCTTGTCACTGGACAGCATCCTGGTTGGCATTAGCAAGCTTCAGCCTGTTGCATCCTTCTTGCTCTTTGATGGTCCCTCCATAGCTAGGATAGACACAGAGAACCTATCTTTCTGTCCTGGTGGCACACGAAGCACAATCTTATTGTCACGGAACAGCCATGCCTGACTCTCCACCCTGATATCGCTGCAGATTTCAAGCCTATGCTCTTGTGTCAATTTCTCATCTGCATCTGTGATAAAACTCTAAATATCCTGTAATTAAATTAATTTCTTGTGACAGTGATCAGTGTGCAGTTAAATCCCCCATGAGGTAATTACTTCCCTGGTTTTAGCTGCAGAATTTATTGTTTGTTTGTTTTTCGAGACAGGGTTTCTCTGTATAGACCTGGCTGTCCTGGAACTCACTCTGTATACCAGGCTGGCCTTGAACTCAGAAATCTGCCTACATCTGCCTCCCAAATGCTGAGAGTAAAGGTGGGTGCCACCACTGCCCAGCCTCAGGTTGTTTTGTTGTTATTGTTTTGTTTTATTTGTTGTTGTTGTTTGTTTTTTTTAAACAGTCACTTCTTTACAGTTGAGTTCCTGTTTTGTGTCTCGGCTTAGAAATTTGATATAGTATTTAGTTTGTCACAATAGAAAGCCTTTTCATGTGAACATAGCAGGGTGTGTGCATTAATGCACATGCACAAACATTAGTTGGGAAGCTGATTCTATGAATATCTTATATATATAAAAAAGCATCAGGCTTAGTACATTTTTGCAAAGTGATGGTTACATTCCTCTTATTTATTAGTCATTGGCTGGATGCTAGAGGTCTTTGTAGATGGACTTTAAGAATCAGATTAAAATATTGTGAACATTGTGGCTTAATAAATGTTTACTGTAATATTAAAAAAGAAACAACAATAACAGCAAGAAGCTATAGGATAATATACCTGATGAACAAACAATGAACAATAATAAATAATACTTAGATTAAAAAGTAATAAAAAAGATAGTCATAAAAATGTAATACATCATCACCAAGATTGTTTTGTCCATGAAATCTATGGATGATTCAACATATACAAGTCAATAAATGTAATAAACAATATAAACTAAGTGTAAAATCACATGACCATCTTAATAAACACGAAAAAAGGCCTTGACAAAAATATCACATCCCTAGTAATAAAATTACTAGAGAATGTAGGGTTAGAGTGATCATACCTCGACACAATAAAATTCATATATGAGAATCCCACAACAAACATCATCCTAAATGGAGGGAAGCTTAAAGAAATCCCCCTGAAGTCAGAAATGAGGTAGGATGTCCACTATCTTTACTGTTTTCCAATATTGTGCTCAAAATACAAGTTGAAGCAATAAGAGGGGGGATTTAAAAGGATACAGAGAATGAAGAACTCAAATCATCACTATTAATAGATGACATATTAGGATACATACTAAGATCCCAAATGTATACCAGAATACTTTTGAAAATGATAAAAAAACTTCAGTCATATGGCAGTATACAGAATCAACTTGCACAGACCAATAGTTTTTCTTTACACCATCAACAAGCATACAGAGAAGGAGATCATGGACACCATCCCATTATCAATAGCCTCAAGGAAAATAAAATACTTAGGAATAACCCCTACCTAGAGTAGCGAAGGACCTCTACAATAGAAACACTAAAGCTCTAAAGAAAGAGATATGGAAAGACATTAGAAATGCAAAGACATTTCATGCTCATAGATGGGCAGTTCTAACATTGTGAAAATGAACATTCTGCCAAAATCTATTTATAGATTCAGTGTAGCACTAATAAAAATTTTCATCTCATTTTTTTTCATAAAAATAGGGAAAAAACTATCCCAACATTGATATGGAATCACAAAAGACCAGAGATAATCAAAACAATCCTGAACAAAGACAATAAAACTGGGTAGATTATAATTCCAGGTCTTAATATGTATTACAGAGTCATAATAATAAAAACAATGTTACACTGGCAAAAATGAAAAAAAGAAAAAACAAACAAAAAAAGCCATACATGTCTACCAATGGAAGACACAGAAATAAGCACACATAAATTCAAGTACATAATACATGATAAAGACTCCAAAAAGATGGTGGAGAGAAGAAAGCATCTTCAGTAAATTGTGCTGGGAAACTAGCTGTCTACATGTAGAAAAGCCCAATGCCTAGAGTTCACATCGTTTTGAGTCCAAAACTGTTTGAACCTCTGACTTCCATAGTAATTGCTTGTGATATGAATAAACTTGCAGGCCTTGCAAGCTCTCATTTAAGTATATATTAAAATCACACTAATTACTCAATTTTTTTTGGAATCAAACTAAAGGCAAGCACATAGGCTGATGGAATACAAAATGGGGATTAGAAATACATTGTTGAATACAGTAACCTAATCTACCCAGTGGAAACATTTTACAAACTGGAGTTGAACTTGCAAAAAATGAAATTGAATTCATATGCTAAACAAAAATAAATGAAATATGAACTAACGACCTATGATAAACGTTGTTAAGTATGTGGAGAAGTTAGAATCCTTGTATTCATTAATTATTTAAAAATAAATGGTTATTGTAGAGAAACCGTGGGGGGAGGGGGAATGATTGGGGAATAGTTGGGGGGGAGAGGAATTATAGGACATATGGTGGGGGGGAACTGGGAAAGGGGAAAGCCTTTGGAATGTAAACATAGAATATAGAAAATAAAAATTCAAAAAAAGAAAAAGTATGGTTTTCCTCAAAAGTACAAAAGAACTGCCATATTATCTACTAGTTTACTTTCTAAATATTATCTAAAATATTTGCAATAAGGATCCTGAAGAGATACTTGCATATATATGTTAATTTTACCATCATTAACAATACCTAAGAAGATAAATTAACTTCAATTGACATTGACAGATGAATGAACAAGGTCTGGTGTATTTATAAAAAGGATAAATATAAAGAACTTTTATAAAAAAGGTGTATTTATAAAAAGGATGGTACCATCCTTCTTTTCGAAAAACAGAAAATTCAGTTACACACCACAATCTGGGTGGGTATTTGTGTCCTTCAAACAAGCGAAATATGAAGGTAAGACACAAAGACAGGCAATGCATATTTTCACTTGTATGCTGGCTGGGTTTTTTCGTTTTTTTTGTTTGTTTTTTTGTTTTGTTTTTCGAGACAGGGTTTCTCTGTGTAGCCCTGGCTGTCCTGGAACACACTCTGTAGACTAGGCTGGCCTCAAACTCAGAAATCTGCCTGCCTCTGCCTCGCAAATGTTGGGATTAAAGGTGTGCACCACCACGCCCGGCATATGTCTGGCTGTTAATGGCACCATTCTTGGAAAATAGTTTTCAGAAACTAGAAGAAATAAGAAAGGGAAAACTGTTAAACAGATATAGATATTTTTCCTTTTGGAACAGAAATTATTTCCAGGGATTTCTTGAAAATATTATGAATCTTGCCCATGTAAATAGTCATTATATTATACAATTAAAATGATTAAGATAATAAAATTTTTGTTAGGCACTTTTCTCACAAAAAAAGGAAAATAAATAGGACACCATAATAAGTATGGAAATGAGTGGATATGGGATGTTTGAAGGCAAATTAACTGAACCTAAGTGTAGCAGTGGACTTGGTAAATTATTCCCATGTGTATCTGCATTAACAGTTGTAGACCTACTATTTATTAATATTTATACTATACAAATAGAAATGGACAGTTGATAATAGGACCTGGGTTCTTTACTGCAGGAATAGATGATTACAGATAAGCAAGGAAAAGAGGCTAAAGTAGTCCATGCAGTAAAAGAATGAGGTTGATAACAAAAGTATAGAATCATGTTAACCTTATATAGGACTGACAGATACAAACTATGTAGATATATTTCTATTCCGAGGGCAGTAAACACATTTACTTGCCTCATCAAAGGAGATGAATTAAATTCAAGAATATTTCTAGCAGTACTAGACAGTACTACTACCATCCAGCTTATATTTTCTAGTGCCATATCCAGTAGAAATATTCTTAGATAGGATGATTCTAAGACTATGAAGAATTCATTCAAGATGAGCCTAAAACATTTTATAGTATCAAGATGTATAGAAATGCTAAAACAATGTAAAAATAAAAGTAACAGGTGTGTCAAATAAAAGGTGTGTCAAAAAGGCTGGGGAGTGAAATGATAGAAGCAACAATATTTAATACTGAAACATTTTGAGCAAAAGAAAATACAGAGTACTATCCTTAGATTCATGAGGCAAGTTGACATGTACAATGATAACTCATAATATCAGCATCTTTACTATGTGTTATATGATAACAATGATACTTTAACTCTGTACAATTCTTTCCAAGTGTTTAATAACCCAGACCAATTATAATGAAAACATTATACCAATTATAATGAGGCCATTCTATAAAGTATGTGACTAGTACTTCTTGAAACTGTCAAGATATTCATTAACCAGAGAGAGCCTAAGGAAGAACAGCAAATTAAATGTAATTTTTTTTACTCCCAAGATAAAAGTGTCTCTATTGCAACTTGGGAATATCTTGCCAGACCAGTTATTGTTGTGGTTCATAAGCTTTACAGCTATGCAGTTCTGTTAATTGCTTTTCTCCCTTGGCAGCTTGCATAACACCTTATGATGCTATGAGAACTAGTGCTTAGTGAGGAGGCTTCCAGGATATTTTCTGCTTAATTTCTCTAAGGCTGTATCATGTAAGTGTATACTGGCTTCAATAATGAGTGCTTACTACTGTCATGTTCTGAAAGGTCACCATAAGAAATGGCCATATTTATATTGGTTTCAAAGTCTCTTGTACTCCCTTAACCAACAATTCAAAAGGAGAATTCCCTTGCCTGATGCTTTGGGTTTTGTTAACGAACCTGTGGCTCTTTTGGGAAGTATTATCATCCCAAGTGGCATAACTATATTTAAATCTTAAATCTAGGAACTGGAGAGATGAATTAGTAGCTAAAAGTGTATGGTGCTCTTGTATATGACCCATTGGTTCTCAGTACCCACATCATTGCTTATAATGAAGGCTCAATACCCCAGTGTAGGGGAATGCCAGAACTGGGAAGCACAAGTGGGTGGTTGGTGAGCAGGGGGAGTGGGGATGGGATAGGGTGTTTTTGGAGGAGAAATGGGGAAAGGGGCTAACATTTGAAATGTAAATAAAAATCTAATAAAAAAGAAAACAACCCCCCCCCAAAATAAATAAAAATAAAATTCTATGTCTCTTGATGTGGGATCTGGCACCCTCTTTTGGCCTCTGTGGGAACCAAGTGTTTTTGTAATTCACTTACATATATGCAGGCAAAACACTCATACGTGAAAAATAAAATAATATAAAATATCTAGGCACACTTATGTATATATTCATGCATGCACATATGTTGTGTATTTTAAGTACACGTATAATACTCTTTATGGCTTTTTCAAACGTTGTTAGTGTTGTGCATATTTCTTACTTCCCTCATCTTGGGTATTAGCCTACCTCTTTCCTCCACAGTAATGTCATTTCCCATTTTTCCCACTTTGCCATTTCATAGCACCACTATCCTCCTCTCCTCCTTTCTAGAAAACCTTCTCTTCCCTACTCCCTGTCTATGTTTCTGTCTTTTGTTGTTATATACTTAAATTTGAAGATTTGGGGGCTAGGATCTCCAATAAGATAGACTATGTAGTATTTGCCGTTCTGGGTCTGGGTTACTTTACTCAGAATACATACCAGTTCCGTCTATTTATATAAAACTTTCATAATTTCCTTTAAAATTTTTATCTTTAATTTTTTTAAATACATTTTATCGTGTGTACAGATGTTTTCATGCATATGTCTGTTCATCACTGGAGTGTTGGTGCCCTCAGAGGCCAGAAGAGGGCAACAAATTTCCTGAAACTGGAATTAAAGAAGATTGTGAAATACCATCTAGATAGCCCAACCCACTCCCACCTCCCCCTCCTCCTTGATTTCCCCATGCTGGGGCATCTATAGAGCCTTCATAGTCCCAAAGATCTCTCCTCCCACTGATGCTGAACTAGGCATTCCTCTGCCACACTTGCGTCTGGAACCATGTGTACCCCTTGTCCCTGGGAGTCCTGGGGGAGGGGTGGCCTACATCATCATTCTTCCCATGGGGCTGCAAAGCCCTTCAGCTCCTCCAGTCCTCCCTCCAACTCCTCCATTGGGGACCCTGCACTCAGTCCAATGGTTGGCTGCTAGCATTTGTTTCTGTATCTGTAAAGTTCTGGCAGGGCATCTCAGGAGGCAGCCATATCAGGCTCCTTTTGGCAAGCACTTCTTATCACCCATAATAGTGTCAGGTTTGGTGACTGTTTATAGGATGAATACCCAGGTAGGACAGTCTCTGGGTGACCTTTCCTTTCAGTCTCTGCTCCACGCTTTGTCTCCATAATTGCTCCTGTGAGTATTTTGTTCCTGTTGTCAAAAAAAAAAAAAAAAAAACCCAAGGCACCTACACGTTGGTCTTCCTTCTTGAGCTTCCTGTGGTGTGTGAATTGTATCTTGTTTGGGCTTATATCCCTTTTGGGCTAATATCCACTTATCAGTGATTGCATTTCATGTGTATTCTTCTGTGATTGGGTTACCTCACTTAGGATGATATTTTCCAGTTCCAACCATTTGCCTAAAAAAATAATGAATTCATTGTTTTTAATAGCTGAATAGTACTCCGTTGTGTAAATATACCACATTTTCTGTATCCATTCCTCTATTGAGGGACATCTGGGTCCTTTCTGGCTTCTGGTTATTATAAATAAGGCTGCTATGAACATAGTGGAGCATATGTCCTTGTTACATGTTGGAACATCTTCTAGGTATATTCCCAGGAGTGGTATAACTGGGTCCTCAGGTGGTACTATGTCTAATTTTCTGAGGAACTGCCAAACTGATTTCCAGACCATTGGGGTAAATGTAACTCTTTTACACAATGCAATATTATTCAGCTATTTAAGAAAAGAACATCATGAATTGTTCAGTCAAATGGATGGAACTAGAAAATATCATCCAAAGTGAGGTAACCCATACCCTAAAAGGCATGTGTGGTATGTACTTTGTGTTATGTAGATATTAACCAAAAAGTACAGAATACCCATGATATACTCCACAGATACTAAGTTAAACAAGGAGGAAAGCTTCTTGGGATGTTTAAATCCCAATTGGAAGGGGGGCAAAAATAATCGTGGAAGGCAGAAGATGGGAGGAACTGGGTGGGAGGAGAGAGGGGAAACAGAATGGGGAGTTCGTATCAGGTATGGTGAGAGACAGGAGAATGAATGGAAATCTATAGCTTCCTAGTATGTTGGGGCTTAGGGTAATCTCAAGGGAGTCCCAAAGACTTGGCCTGTCCCACAGGTAAACACCCATCCCTGACCTTATTAATGATATTCTTTTGTTCTGGCAGACAAAAGAGCATGTTAACCCTTCTCTGAGAGGCTCTACCCAGCTGCTAACTGAAACATGCAAATATCCACAGGCAAACACTGGTTGGAGGTTGAGGACTCTTATAAAAGACCTGGAGAAGGATTGAAATCTCTGAAGGTGATCAGAACCCCACAGGAAGACCAACAGAATCAACTAACGTGAACTGTTAGGAGCTCTCAGAAACTGAGACACCAACCAAAAAACATACATAGACTAGAATAGGACCCCTGGCACATATATAGGAGACATGCAGGTAAGCTTCCCTGTGGGTTCCCCAACAACTAGGGGGGAGGCTCTCCCTAAAGCTGTAGCATAATTCTGGTATTTTTTCTTGAACAGAGCTACCTTGTCTGGCCTCAGTGGGAGTGTATGTGCCTAACCTGCAGAGACTAGATGCACCTAAGTGGGTGAATACTTAGCAGGGGAAAGGCACCCTCACAAAGGAGAAGAGGAGGGGAAAGTGATTCTGAGGGGCGACCCAGATGGGAGGGGCGGCAGCATTTGGGATGTAAGTAAATAACCAGATCTTTTACAAGGTTGCATATTTGGCACGTTTCTCCTGCATGCTCCATTATATGAATTCCAGGTGGGGATGCGTTTCTAGTATATTTCTGAAATTTGAATTCTTCCATATGCCAATCTTGATGCTTCAGTCTTCAGTCCTTATTCTCTTTCCATGGTATAAGTGAAAACTTATTTTGTAAACTATTAGGCTGATACCTTTTGCTTCTCAAGTAGATCTAAGATTCAGAAAACCAAGACCAGTGCTTTAATAAAATTTGCATTGCTCTGTATTTTGGTTCATTATTTATATTCTTAAATACTACTAGAGTTATTTATTGTTTCAATTCTTATGTTTTAAAGCATTTACTAGATTGTTTTATATATATACACATATATACATATGTATTCATATACATATATATATACTTTTAAAAGGGAAGTTGGTATAATTCTCTTTACTTATTTACTTATTTCATTAAATTTATTAATAACTTACTATGAAATATTTTCTTTTCATGGAAAATATTTTGATTTAATGAATATAAATCACTTAATCATTAAAGAGTATTGGCTTTGTTTTCACTTAAAATTTCTAAAAAGAGATATTTTACTGTTTACTTTTCAATAAAGATTTTTAGACACCAAAATTTTTATGCAACTCATCATTAGAAGAAAATCATTGCCACTTAATTTTATATAGAAAGAAATAGCATAAATCAAATATTCTAAGTACAAATTAGAACATGATAAAAACACTGGTACGTAATAGCAGTCCCTTTGCTAAGTAAAGGGCATGATTATAAAACATTTTAGAGAAAATTAAATTACTTTTCAAGTTTTAAATGTAGGTGAAAAAAGTCTATGAAGTATTTGATCAAGACTTGAAAAGAGTTTACCTGCTGATAATGAAAAGTTCATTTTGATCCATATGGCCAGAAAAGCAATTATAATCTTTAATTTCAATAAAGCAATCTGCTATATTGGACTAAAGAAAATGATAGGGAAATTATAATGCTTTAAAGGAAATTTGATAAGATTGGGAAAAGGTACTTTTGCTTATTAAAGTGCATTGATTTGTTCGTCTGTAGAACAAAAATCATAGTACAAAAAATGTGGTAAGAAATGTTCTTAGTTTCATTTTACTACCTTTATTTTGTTTTTATTCCTGTCCTTCAGAAAAGTTGTTTTTTAAATATAGCTGGCGTGCTTGCAGCAATGTTTATCATTTACATTTTTATTGAAGTTTGAGGAACAATAAGGGCTTTAAATATTTTTTTCATCTAACATGAAACAACAGGAGAAACATCAATCACTCTCTTCATGTAAGCATATATATTCAAAGAATGCACTTCGTGTTGTGTTTCTAGGTATCAGTGTTATACCTTAAGTAATGGTGCTCATGGGAATCAGACAGGATATGGACGTCACTTTATTAGAATTAGATGGAAAATATCATAAAAGAAGGACATAGTTAAATTGTAGTTTTTCACAAACTCCCAAAGTCACATTTCTCTATTCCTACTTTCAGAAGCTGCCAAAATTTAAATATTGAAGAGACTCAAGCGATACTATTTCCTTCCAGCATTGTACTTGTCCTTTGTATCAAGTTCATAACTTGTTGAGCTTTTCCATGTAAGTAGTTGAAACAGGAATAAGGCCTATTTTATTAAGGTTCAAGATGGCTACATCAGAACAAATAGCTTGTAGC
Organism: Apodemus agrarius; assembly: GCA_964023405.1. Lineage (NCBI taxonomy): Eukaryota > Metazoa > Chordata > Mammalia > Rodentia > Muridae > Apodemus > Apodemus agrarius. The sequence continues at coordinate 76,547,083 of OZ030010.1, forward strand.
CCATATGTAATCTTAATGATTCATTTGCATAGAAATAAGGATGCAGTGACAAGAACCTAGGCTGCCAGTAAGCAAAGTTAAAAACAACTGGATTAAAAATTATGATATGAGTTTTGTTCCTACTGCCTGTGCAATGGGGAGAAGATATAAAAACAATTCTCATCAAAATTAGATTTGTGAGGGCTTAATTTGTCTGATTAGCAAAGTTTCCTTCCCCAGTTCTTAATTTCTGAATAACATAAGGTATTTTATCTGATTTTATAGAAACAACATTTTTGAAAATATTAAAACTTCATTTTAATAAGTATGTCAAAAAATTATACCATCAACCTTTATTTTCAGCTATATTTTACCTACTGTGAACCTATTTTCTATATCTGTGGATTTGTGAATCTTTTTGTTTTTAATTCTCTCATATGTTATATTCTGATTGCACTTTCCTCTCCCTTTTATTTCTCCCACTTTTTTTCCCTACCTCACTTTTCTACCAGATCCATTCCCATCTGCCACCCCTCAGAAAAGAGCAGACCTTCCAGAGACATCAACCAAACACAAACAACACAATGAGCTACAATAATTCTAGGCAGATTTACCTTGTCCAGGGAAATCATTTTAAATATAAACTTTTCTTATGAAATTATCTACAATACTATAGCATTCTATTAAGTACATTTATTTTTCCAAATGATTGTCTTATCTCTCTGAGTACATTAAAAAAACATTTTAATTTTAATTTCTTTTGACAGACCAATATTTTAGATTTTCATTAGATGAGTCTCTTCAGAAATATTTCATTGTAGTTGGTTTCAAACAAAATGCAATGGAAAACTAACGATCTAGGTATAGATGTAAGAAACAGTTATTATGGCCACATGTTACCACTATGGGTAAAACTGCTTTCTGTGATCACCTGAAAAACCTCAGTCCAATCTCCATAGTTCATTGAGAAGAAAGGAATGTCTCCAGGAAGTTGTCCTATGGTCACCATTCATGTGAACACCCCCCCACACACACACACAAACAAATACATACAAACACACACCAAGAAACAAAAACACACACATACATCCACTAAATAAAACTAAATTTTAAACGATCTTTTAAATCAGGTAAGATAGTCCCTTGAGACCCTAAGAATGGCCATACGCATCTTCTCTGCATGCTGAGTGCTCTGGGACACCACAGCTACACTGAGAAGTCTGCTTTCCTTTGCAGGCCTCCATTCTGCCAACTCTCCATCCACCTTTATCAGACCTATGAATTCTAAATAGAGACCTGAAGATCCAGAACCATACAGACATGCTGATCTGGAACCATACAGCCAAAGGATACCCATCAGAGGCCTGCCACACCAAGACCATCAAGCTTAACCACCCCATCCCAATAACTACGACAACAGCAAAATCCAAGTACCAAAGCCATCCAGATGTCTAAAGGCCCTCAAAAGAACACGTCAACAAAAGCCAGGGCAATATGACACATTCAGAGCACTGCTACCCTACTGCAGCAACCGCTGAACATCCTAATACAACAAAAGAATGAGAAAATGACACTAAATGCAACTTTATAAAGATAATGGAGGCCATTAAAGAGGAAATAAATAAATCATTTACAGAAATACTTGAAAATAAAATCAAACAGGTAATGGTCATTAATGAGGAAACAAATAAATCTTTTAAAACATAAAGGAAAATAAAATTAAACAGATGAAAATAATAAACAAAACTATTTGAGAACACATAATGGAAATAGAAGCAATAAAGAAAACACAAACTGAGGGAATCCTGGAGATGAAAAACCCAGGGAAGAAAACAGGAGCAGATGCAAGCATCACCAACAGAACACAGGAGATGGAAGAATCTCGGGCATAGATGAGAAGAAATTGATATATCAAAGAAAATGCGAAATCTAAAAAAAATTCCTGACACTAAACATCCAGAAAATCTGGGATATCATGAAAGGCCCTAACCTAAGAAGAATAAAGAAGATGAAGAGTTCCAGCTCCAAGGCCCAGAAAATATATTCAACAAAATCATAGAAAAGTTTCCCAACCTAAAGAAAGAGATGTGTATAAACATATGAAAAGCTTGTAGAGACCCTTTCCCGTTCTGGCCTGAACCAAGCAGGCTCGTGGACCAGAGACATCCAGGAATTAAGAGTTTTTTAGAACTTGGGAGGTCGCGGACGGCTGCTCCGCGGCTGTCATCATGCCACAAAATGAATATATTGAATTGCACCGCAAACGATATGGATATCGTTTGGACTACCATGAGAAAAAGAGAAAGAAAGAAGGTCGGGAGGCTCATGAGCGTTCAAAGAAGGCCAAAAAATGATTGGCCTGAAGGCTAAACTCTACCATAAACAGCGCCATGCCGAGAAAATACAGATGGAAAAGACTATCAAGATGCATGAAAAGAGAAACACCAAGCAGAAGGATGATGAGAAGACTCCTCAGGGAGCAGTGTCCGCCTACCTGCTGGACAGAGGGGGGCAGTCGAGAGCAAAAGTGCTTTCCAACATGATTAAGCAGAAACGAAAAGAAAAGGCGGGAAAATGGGAGGTCCCTCTACCCAAAGTTCATGCCCAAGGAGAAACAGAAGTATTGAAAGTTATTCGAACAGGAAAAAGAAAAAAGAAGGCATGAAAGAGGATGGATGCTAAATTCTGCTTTGTTGGTGATGGCTTTACAAGAAAACCATCAAAATATGAAAGGTTCATTAGGCCAATGGGTCTGCGTTTCAAAAAAGCCCACATCACACACCCTGAGCTGAAAGCCACCTTTTGCCTGCCTATCCTTGGTGTGAAAAAGAACCCGTCATCCCCGCTATACACAACCCTGGGTGTGATCACCAAAGGCACAGTGATTGAGGTGAACGTAACCGAGCTGGGCCTCATGACCCAAGGAGGCAAGGTGATTTGGGGAAAGTATGCCCAAGTCACCAACAATCCTGAAAACGATGGGTGCATAAATGCGATCCTGCTGGTTTGACAGTGACGTTGTACAAGTCAAGTCGTTCCACTCAGTACCTCAGACTACACAGTCAGGAAAACAACATCGCTGGGATCTTTCTGAACTACCAAGCAGCCTTACCGTGTGAAGTCATCAAGAACTATTTATTAAATTGTAAAGGAAAATAAAATACTGCCCAGTTTTACAGTTGGTTATCAGTTTGGGGCATGATGGTTTACATATTAATAAAATTTAGTGACTGAGTAGCAAGCATACAGAAGCACACTGAGGACTAGGTATGCAGCAATGCAAGTCTGTCCTTACTTGAAAAGCCATCAGTGTAGGTGAAAGTTCCCGTAAAGGTCAAGTATTTCCCATCTCGTTGCCATTAATCCTAAAGTGTGGAACATTTTAAACATGTTGTAATGTTTAAACTCATAAATTACATTAAAAGTATGAGAGAAGGTAAATTAGATTAAAATTTTTCACAAATCAGTGCTTTCACTCATAATACCTTATGTAGTACTTAGTGAACTCAAGTGTACGTCCACCATTTTCTCTATTGTAAGACAGTGTTAAACACTGGTTAGGTAACTCCACCACGTACCAGTGACTTGAGATGTGGCAGCTAATTACACAGAAAGGTCATGATAATCCACGTTCTTAGAGTATCTGAGCCGGGCGGTGGTGGCACACACCTTTAATCCCAGCACTTGGGAGGCAGAGGCAGGCAGAATTCTGAGTTCGAGGCCAGCCTGGTCTACAGAGTGAGTTCCAGGATAGCCAGGGCCACACAGAGAAACCCTAGTGGGGAGGGGGGCGCAGAAATTGTCTGTGTATATTTTAACTTATAATCATCATATTGCTTTAAATTGTTTATTTTTTATATTTTTCGTAATACAGGCAATGTGCTTGCCTTTAATTGAATCATTCAGTGTCTAACAATATCTAAGCACATCTTCATGAATGAAACTCAGGGAAAAGAAAATTTAAAACACAAGACTAGAAAATAATCACAAAATATAGGTTTAATTTCTGTTTTAAATAGTAAGGGGGAAAAATAACCTAGCAAAGAAACAAACTATAAGTTCCCATAAGACTTGGTACTCTGAATAATATAATTTTTTTAAAAGTTTTAGAACATATAAAGATAATAAAAGGAAGGCTAGTTCCTTGGAAATGACTGACCAGTAAAGACAGAATCACTTCACTTTCTTATAATTAGGTTTTAACATTTTCTATCAATTAAAAAGTACGGGACCAGATGGTTTTAGTGCAGAATTCTACCAGACCTTCAAAGAAGACTTAACACCAATACTCTCCAAACTATTCCACAAAATAGAGACAGAAGGGACACTGCCCAACTCATTCTTCGAAGCCACAATTACGCTAATACCTAAACCACAAAAAGATCCAACAAAGAAAGAGAACTACAGGCCAATTTCCCTTATGAATATAGATGCAAAAATACAAATAAAATTCTTGCTAACCGAATCCAAGAGCACATCAAAACGATCGTCCACCATGCTCAAGTAGGGTTCATCCCAGGGATGCAGGGATGGTTCAATATATGGAAATCCATCAATGTAATCCACTACATAAACAAACTGAAAGAAAAAAACCACATGGTCATCTCATTAGATGCTGAAAAAGCATTCGACAAAATTCAGCATCCTTTCATGCTAAAAGTCTTGGAAAGAGCAGGAATTCAAGGCCCATACCTAAACATAGTAAAAGCAATCTACAGCAAACCAGTAGCCAACATCAAAATAAATGGAGAGAAACTTGAAGCATTCCCCCTAAAATCAGGGACTAGACAAGGCTGCCCTCTCTCTCCATATCTTTTCAATATAGTACTTGAAGTTCTAGCAAGAGCAATTAGACAACATAAGGAAGTCAAAGGGATACAAATTGGAAAGGAAGAAGTGAAACTATCATTATTTGCAGACGATATGATAGTTTACCTAAGCGACCCAAAAAACTCCACCAGAGAACTTCTACAGCTGATAAACAACTTCAGCAAAGTGGCAGGTTATAAAATTAACTCAAGCAAGTCAGTGGCCTTCTTGTACTCAAAGGACAAGGAGGCAGAGAAAGAAATTAGGGAAATAACACCCTTCACAATAGCCACAAACAACATAAAATATCTTGGCGTAACTCTAACCAAACAAGGGAAAGATCTGTACAACAGGAACTTCAAGTCCTTGAAGAAAGAAATCGAAGAAGACCTCAGAAGATGGAAAAATATTTCTTGCTCCTGGATTGGCAGGATCAATATAGTAAAAATGGCCATCTTGCCAAAAGCAATATACAGATTCAATGCAATCCCCATCAAAATCCCAACTCAATTCTTCATAGATCTAGAAAGAGCAATTCTCAAATTCATCTGGAGCAACAAAAAACCCAGGATAGCTAAAACTATTCTCAACAATAAAAGGACTTCTGGGGGAATCAATATCCCTGACCTCAAGCAGTACTACAGAGCAATTGTGTTAAAACTGCATGGTATTGGTATAGCAACAGGCAAGCAGATCAATGGAACAGGATTGAAGACCCAGAGGTTAACCCACAGACTTATGGTCACTTGATCTTTGATAAAGGAGCCACAACCATCCAGTGGAAAAAAGATAGCCTTTTCAACAAATGGTGCTGGTTCAACTGGAGGTCAACATGCAGAAGAATGCGAATTGACCCACTCTTATCTCTTTGCACTAAGATCAACTCCAAGTGGATCAAGGACATCCACATAAAACCAGACACACTGAAACTATTAGAAAAGAAACTTGGGAAGACCCTGGAGGACTTGGGCACAGGGGAAAAGTTCCTGAACAGAACACCAATAGCTTATGCTCTAAGATCAAGAATCGACAAATGGGACCTCATAAAATTACAAAGATTCTGTAAAGCAAAGGACACTGTCCGAAGGACAAAAGGCAACCAACAAAGTGGGAAAAGATCTTCACCAACTCCACATCCGACAGAGGGCTAATATCCAATATATACAAAGAACTCAAGAAGTTAGACCGCAAAGAAACAAATAACCCTATCAAAAAATGGGGCACAGAGCTAAACAAAGAATTTTCACCAGAAGAAATTCGGATGGCCGAGAAACACCTTAAAAGATGTTCAACATCATTAGTCATCAGGGAAATGCAAATCAAAACAACCCTGAGATTCCACCTCACACCAGTCAGAATGGCTAAGATTAAAAACTCAAGAGACAACAAGTGCTGGTGAGGATGTGGAGAAAGAGGAACACTCCTCCACTGTTGGTGGGATTGCAAAATGGTAAAACCGCTCTGGAAATCAGTTTGGCGGTTCCTCAGAAAATTGGGCATGGCACTTCCAGAGGACCCTGGCATACCACTCCTGGGCATATACCCAGAGGATTCCCCTGCATGCAATAAAGACACATGCTCCACTATGTTTATAGCAGCCTTGTTTATAATAGCCAGAAATTGGAAGGAGCCCAAATATCCCTCAAAGGAGGAATGGATACAGAAAATGTGGTATATTTATACAATGGAATACTACTCAGCAATTAAAAATAATGAATTCATGCAATTTGTAGGTAAATGGTTAGACCTGGAAAATATCATCCTGAGTGAGCTAACCCAATCACAAAAGAATGCACATGAAATGCAATCACTGATAAGTGGATATTAATGAGCCCAGAAGCCCTAAATACTCAAGACACAAATAGCAAGTCAAATGATTCCCAAGAAGAAGAAAGGAGAGGACCCTGGGCCTGTAAAGATTGCATCCAGTTTAGTAAAGAAACCGAGGGGGGAGGGAGAATTATTGGGGAACAGATGGGGGGGAGAGGAACTATGGGAACTATGGTGGATGGGAACTGGGAAAGGGGAAAGCCTTTGGAATGTAAACATAGAATATAGAAAATAAAATAAAAAAATTAACTCAAAAAAAAAATGGGCAATGTGTATTTATTTGCCTAAGTTACAGTGAAAAGAAACCTGACTTCAGGTTATCAGTGGATATTGCTGAAGTATATTTGCTTATATTTTTTAGGATTAAAACCAGTCAACTGTCTTATACTAAAAAAGCAAGGCAGGAATTATTAAAACAAGCATGATTTCCATAATAGATCACACTCCGAACACCAGATTGCTGATGGACATAAAAGGCAAAAGCTGCTGCTCTCTGAATTTGTATTTGTACAAATTATTCATTTCAAAATGTGTTTCAGATTGCTGGTGTGACCATAGCTTAGCTAATTCCAAAGGAGAGACAACCTCTAAGCCACAAGCCACTAGGTAACGCAGGTCACCTTATCAGAGCAGACCATCAGTGATAGGAGTCCTTAGTCTGTGCAAATCCATGGAAAAAGGAGAGTAGACACATGAGTGGAAGGATGTGACCAGGCAGAGAAGACTGACATTCTACATCATGCCATTTGATTTTATTTAAAAAATCATAATAGAATCTCTTTAAAAGTTTTAAAGGAGCTTTACAATAAAATTCTTAAATATGAAAAACAAAGCTTGTAGAACACTATATATATATATATATATATATATATATATATATATATATATGGACCAGACACCCCCCCAAACAACCCAAGCATAAAATCTAGACAACAAAGAAAGAACATTAAAATCATCAAGAGAAAAATGTTAGGTAGCACACAAAGGCAGACATATCAGAATTATATCTGACTTCTAAATAGATGATCTAGCTGGGTGGTGGTGGCGCATGCCTGTAATCCCAGCACTTGGGAAGCAGAGGCAGGTGGATTTCTGAGTTTGAGGTCAGCCTGGTCTACAAAGTGAGTTCCAGGACAGCCAGGGCTATACAGAGAAACCCTGTCTTGGGGGAAAAAAAGTAGATAATCTAAAAGTTAGCCCAGCTGTTTCAATCCAGCTGGCAGAACCAGCCTCCACCATCTTCCCAGCTGTTTTGATCCAGCCTGCAGAACCAGGTACCTGAGATATCCCGAGTTTAAGACCTTTGGGGACTCAGGCCTTAAGCAAGAGCTGCACACAGAGTAGCGGTTTGGGGGGCCCCAGCCAAGCCTGGGCTCGGTGCCCTGAAGGCAGACCCCACACTCCCTGTAGCCTCTGCCATCTTCCCAGCTGCTTTGAACCAGCAGGAAGAACCAGGTACCCGAGATATCCCAAGTTTAAGACCTCTGGGGACTCAGGACACCAGACAGCAATCCCTGAGCAGGAGCAGTCCAGAGCAGACCTAACACCAATACCCTTCAAACTATTCCACAAAATAGATACAGAAGGAACACTACCCAACTCGTTCTTCGAAACCACAATAATGCTGATACCAAAAACACACAAAGATCCTACAAAGAAAGAGAACTACAGGCCAATCTCCCTTATGAATATTGATGCAAAAATACTAAATAAAATTCTTGCCAACCGAATCCAAGAACGCATCAAAACAATCATTCACCATGATCAAGTAGGCTACCTCCCAGGGATGCAGGGATGGTTCAATATACAGAAATCCATCAACACAATCCACTACATAAACAAACTCAAAGAAAAAAAACATATGATCATCTCATTAGATGCTGAAAAAGCATTTGACAAAATTCAGCATCCTTTCATGCTAAAAGTCCTTGAAAGAACAGGAATTCAAGGCCCATACCTAAATATAGTAAAAGCAATATACAACAAACCAGTAGCCAACATCAAAATAAATGGAGAGAAACTTGAAGCAATCCCACTAAAATCAGAGACTAGGCAAGGCTGCCCTCTCTCTCCATATCTTTTCAATATAGTACTTGAAGTTCTAGCAAGAGCAATTAGACAACATAAGGAAGTCAAAGGGATACAAATTGGAAAGGAAGAAGTCAAACTATCACTTTTTGCAGATGATATGACAGTATATGTAAGTGACCCAAAAAACTCCACCAGAGAACTCCTACAGCTGATAAACAACTTCAGCAAAGTGGCTGGTTATAAAATCAACTCAAGCAAATCAGTAGCCTTCTTGTACTCAAATGACAAGGAGGCTGAGAAGGAAATTAAGGAAATAACACCCTTCACAATAGCCACAAACAATATAAAGTATCTTGGCATGGCTTTAACCAAAGAAGTGAAAGAACTGTATGACAGGAACTTAAAGTCCTTGAAGAAAGAAATTGAAGAAGACCTCAGAAGATGGAAAAATATTCCATGCTCTTGGATCAGCAGGATCAATATAGTAAAAATGGCCATCTTGCCAAAAGCAATCTACAGATTCAATGCAATCCCCATCAAAATCCCAAATCAATTCTTCATAGATCTAGAAAGAGCAATTCTCAAATTCATCTGGAATAACAAAAAACCCAGGATAGCTAAAACTATTCTCAACAATAAAAGGACTTCTGGTGGAATCAATATGCCTGAACTCAAGCAGTACTACAGAGTAATTGTGCTAAAAACTGAATGATATTGGTACAGGGACAGGCAAGTAGATCAATGGAATAGAATTGAAGACCCAGAAATTAACCCACAGACTTATGGTCACTTGATCTTTGATAAAGGAGCTACAACCATCCAGTGGAAAAAAGATAGCCTTTCCAACAAATGGTGCTGGTTCAACTGGAGGTCAACATGCAGAAGAATGCGAATTGACCCACTCTTATGTCCTTGTACTAAGATCAATTCCAAGTGGATCAAGGACCTCCACCTCAAACCAGACACACTGAAACTAATAGAAAAGAAACTGGGGAAGCGCCTGGAGGACATGGGCACAGGGGGAAAGTTCCTGAACAGAACACCAATAGCTTATACTCTAAGATCAAGAACTGACAAATGGGACCTCATAAAATTACAAAGTTTCTGTAAGGCAAAAGGACACTGTCAGAAGGACAAAACAGCAACCAACAAAGTGGGAAAAGATCTTCACCAACCCCACATCTGACAGGGGGCTAATATCCAATATATACAAAGAACTCAAGAAGTTAGACCCCAAAGAACCAAATAACCCTATCAAAAAAATGGGGTACAGAGCTAAACAAATATTTTTCACCAGAAGAAATTCGAATGGCTGAGAAGCAACTTAAGAGATGTTCAACATCATTAGTCATCAGGGAAATGCAAATCAAAACAACCCTGAGATTCTACTTCACACCAGTCAGAATTGCTAAGATTAAAAACTCAAGGGACAACAGGTGCTGGCGAGGATGTGGAGAAAAAGGAACACTCCTACACTCTTGGTTGGATTGCAAGATGGTACAACTGCTCTGGAAATCTGTCTGGTGGTTCCTCAGAAAATTGGGCATGACACTTCCAGAGGAACCTGTCATACCACTCCTGGGCATATACCCAGCGGAATCCCCTGCATACAATAAAGACACATGTTCCACTATGTTCATAGTAGCCTTATTTATAATAGCCAGAAGTTGGAAGGAGCCTAGATGTCCATCAAAGGAGGATTGGATACAGAAAATGTGGTATATTTATGCAATGGAATACTACTCAGCAATTAAAAATAATGAATTCATGCAATTTGTAGGCAAATGAATGGTTGGATCTGGAAAATATCATCCTAAGTGAGTTAACCCAATCACAAAAGAATACACATGAAATGCAATCACTGATAAGTGGATATTAATGAGCCCAAAAGCTCTGAATACTCAAGGCACAATTAGCAAATCAAAAGATTCCCAAGAAGAAGGAAGGAGAGGACCCTGGTCCTGAAAAGACTGGATCCAGTTTTGTAGGAGAGTATCAGAACAGAGAAATGGAGGGGGGTGATTTGGGAATGGGTGGAGGGAAGAGGACTTATGGGACATATGGTGAAGAGGGAACTGGGTAAGGGGAAAGCCTTTGGAATGTAAACAAAGAATATAGAAAATTAATAAAAAATAGTTATAAAAAATACATGTTAGAAGGGCCTGGACAGGTGCCTCACAACCTTGCAAAAACCACAGATGCCACCCTAGGTTACTAAACCCCAAATTCTAAATCATCATAGATGAAGAAAACAAGATATTTCTAGACAAACCCAAATTTAAACAATAGCTATCTAAAAATCTAGTCCTATAGAAAGTACTAGAAAGAAAACATCCTAAAGAGGATAAAAGCTACATCCAAGAAAACAGAAAATATGTACGTAATTACAGACCAACAAAAACAAGGGAAGTACGCAGAAACACTCACATACATGCATGCACACGTGCACAAGTGAACGCACTCAAATACACACACACACACACACACACACACTCACTAACACCGACAACATCAAAATAACAAGAATTAACAATCACTGGTCATTAATATGTCTTAACTTCAATGAACTTAATTGCTGAATAAAAAAATACAGGCTCACAGAATGTATGCAAAAATAGGATCCGTTACTCTGCTATATATGTGAAACACACTTCAGCAATAAATATAGATATATCCTCAAAGTAAAGGGATGGAAAAAAAGTTTTCCAAGTAAATGGACCCAAGCAAGTTGGAGTAGCCATTCTAATACAAAATAAAAAAATTTCAATCAGAATTAATCCAGAGAGAGTGAAGGACACTTGATACTTAGAAAAAAAAATCTAACAAGAAAATATCTAAATTCTGAACAGCTATGCCCCAAAACAAGGGCATGTAATTTATAAAAGAAACTTTGCTAAAGCTTAAATCACATATCAAGTCCCACACATTAATAGTGGGAGACTTCAACACCTAGTTCTCACCAACTGACAGGTTGTTTAGAGAATAACTAAACAGAGAAATAATCAAACTAACAGACATTGTGAATCAAATGGACCTAACAGACATCTATAGAATATTTCACCCGAACACAGAAGTATCTCTTTCTCCGCACCTCATGATTCCTTCTCCAAAACTGACAATATAGTTAGTCTCAAAGCAAGGCTGAACAGAACGGAAATTGAAATAATGCCTTGTATCTTACCAGAGGACCATAGATTGAAGCTGAACTTTAGCAACAACAGTAACAACACCATTGAACAACTCTTCACTCAATGATCTCTGAGTCAGGGAAGAAATAAGAAAGAAATGAAACTTTCTAGAATTCAATCTAGAAGTCCCTTACCTGAAGAATAGACAAAGAAAAAATAAAATAAATAAATAAATAAAAAAGAATCGACAAAGAAAATATGGTTCATTTTCACAATAGAATACTATTGAGCTATTAAAAATGCAGACATCATTAATTTTGTAGGCAAATGGATGGAACTTAAGAATATCATCCTGATTGAGGTAATCCAGACTCCAAAGGACATGCATGATATGTACTGACTTATAAGTCAATATTAGCCATAAAATACAGCATACGAATGCTATACTCCACAGACCCAAAGAAACTAAACAAGAAGGAAGGCACAAATGTGGATGCTTGAATTTCACTTCAAATGCGGAATAAAATATTTCTAGGAGGCAGAAGAAAGGATAGAGAGGGATAGGAGAGGGGATGGAGAGAGGAATGGTGGGTTTCAGGATCAGGTATGGAGAAGGACAGAAGAGAAGGCCAAATGGCCACATGAATGAATGGAAATCTTCAAGTGACATTGTTGGGGGTGTGAGGGGCATTTCAAGGACATGCCAGAGTTCTGGGGTAGGGGTCCTACCCAAGAATCAATGGTGGTATCCTTAGCTGTGATTCATAGAATTGGTAATATGGAACCAGAAGTAGCCAGGCAGGAACTCCAGTGGAGCAATATGGACAACCCATTCACAAAACTTTTGACCTAAAATTTGTCCTGTCTACAAGAAATGCAGGAACAGGGGATAGAGCAAAGCCTGAGGGAATGGCCAACCCATAACTGGCCAGACTAGAGATCCTTTCCATAGGTAAGCTCCAATCTTTGGCACTATTAATGATACTCCATTGTGCTTGTAGACAGGAGTTAAGTGTCTCCAAGTGCCTCCACCCAGCAGCTGACTGAAACAGATGCAGAAACTCACAGTCAAACATTGGATGGAGCTTAGGGACTCATATGGAAGAGTTATGTGGAGGATTGCCAGCCCAAGGGAGATAGAAACTCCACAGGAAGACCAACAGAGTCAACTAACCTGGACCCTTGGGACTCTCAGTGACTGAACCACCAACCATAACACATAAACAGGCTACATGGAGCCTGCAAGCCCCAACACATATGTAGCAGACGTGCAGCTTGATCTTCATATGGGAACTGAGCAATGGGAATGGGGGCTATCCCAAAAGCTATTGTCTGTCTGTGGGATATGTTCTTTTAGCTGGACTGCCTTGTCTGGCCTCAGTGGGAGAGGATACACCTAGCCCTGCAGAGACTTGATATGCCAGGGTGATGGGATAGCTAGGGACTCTTACACCCTCTCATAGGAGTTACAGAGGGGGCATGAAAGAAGGAATGTATGAGTGGATGATTCGGATGAGGGTCAGTGAGCAGGATGTAAAGTGAATAAATATAATTAATAAAATAAAAAGAACATCAACTAAAAATGTCTCCTGAAAATCTGGTTGTAAACAGACAAGTCTGTAGGGTATTTTCTTAATAAGTGATTCATGGCAGAGGGCCTAGCCCATTATCATTGGTGCCATCCCAGGGCTGGTGGTTCTGGTTTCCACAAAAAAAGCAGGATGAACAAGCCCAGGAGAACAAGACAGCAACCAGTACTCATCCATGGTTCTTGTATCAGCTCCTGCCTCAAAGTACTATCTTTGAGTTCATGCCTTGATGAACATTGATAAAGATCCACAGGCTTAATAACCCTTTTTCTCATCGTGTTGATTTTGGTCATGGTGTTCCATCACAGCAATAGGGATCCTAACTTAGACATACCCACTGCTACTGACTCTCATTGCAAGGAACATTAGTCAGGACATTGACTCTGGTGATCAGCTTTGCATTGCTGCTGGGGACTGCTTAGGGAAATGATATTACTAGTTTACCTAAACTATAAAAAGACCTCCAGTGACTGCCACCACTGTTGCCAAACCATAGCTCCCAAAATCACTCAGTATTGATTAGTTTATATTATTGATTACTTCTGCCTGAAGCAGAGTTTCAGAGAACATTACCACTAGAATCTAACAGAAACCAGGGTGCCCATTCTCTCCACTCCCATTACATGTAGTGAACAGAGTCTTAGGCACAGCAGTAATACCAGAGAATATATAAAAGTGCTAAAAATAGGAAGGAAAGAAATGAAACTGCCTTAGTCAGGGTTTCGATTCCTGCAGAAACATTATGACTAAGGAGTAAGTTGGGGAGGAAAGGGTTTATTCAGCTTACACTTCCACAAAACCAGCCAGTACAGAAACTATCCCAATTCACAAATAGAAAAGAATGGCTTACTATATAAAAGAACTTATGTACCCTAGCAGAAAATATTTGGATTTGACAAATGCTAACAGTAAAATGTAGCATATAAAATCAATATATACAATTGATTAAATTTCTGAGAAAAAATTCCTTTCACAAAGGATTTAAAAAATAAAATACCTATGAATAATTCTAGGTAGAGTTGAAAAATTGCTACAAGAAATATTTTAAGACACTAAACAAAGAAACTGAAGAAGGGAGTAGAGAAGAGCTTCCACTTTCCTGTATATGCAAAATTAATATTGTGAAAGTAGCTATATTTTTAAATGTCATTGATTCTTTCAATGAAATCACCATAAAAATCCCAGTGATACTCTTAGTAAGTTAGGAGAAAACAATTTAAAAGCTCTCTTAAGCAAAAACAAAGCTATGCAAATTGCTGGAATTATCACAATATCTGACTTCACATTATACTGTATAGACCCAGTGGCAAAGGTAGCATGAAACAGCGCATAGGGACAGATATGTAGACCACTGAAACAGAATACAGGGCCAAGAAATAAATCCACATATATATGGCCACATAATATTAGACAAGACTATTAAAAATGCAAACTAGAGAAATCGTGGTATATTCTATAGATACAGAAAAACAGAATTATATCCACATGTCTTTATAAAAATCATTTCAAAATCAGTAGTCTGTCATCTTTCTGTTCTTACATGAAATAGTTACTAAAAACTGCTGTCTGCTGTACCAGGAAACCACAAAAACTGTGCCCAGCTACCTGTGAAGAACAGGCTGTGTAAATCTGTAAGGAAATGTACTTTTGCTTGGTGTTTAGTTTTTGCTCTCAGGAAACAGGGGTTGGGACTACTGAATGGGATTCATAGAATTAATGTAAGTTGAAGAATTTTTGAAAATTATTAACAATGATCAAAGCCTTGATGATGTAACTTTAGTAAATAAAAAGACTGGGTTCACGTTCTCTAGTCAGAAAGGAGAAGAGAAGAAAGAATGAGAATCTTCAAAGAATAGAGAGTACCTTAACTAACAGCTTGCCTCTTTTACTGATTATGAGTCATAGAATCAGCATTGTTTCTGCTCCCGCCTTCCTCAGGACCCTACTTATTCTGGGGCTGGACCTCAGCAATAAATAGGACTCTAACAACACAAGAAATAGCAATAAGTATTGACAAATAAAATTACATAAAACTTAAATGTTCTACAAACTAAAGCAAGCTATCATTAGAGGGAACACAAAGCTTATAAAATGGAAAGATTATCTCTGCCAACTATACTTCACATGTGTTAATATCTAAAATATATCAATCATAATAAAAATTAGGCATCAAATATCTTCATAACTGCCATTCAATATGTATACTAATAAAGCTAAATAAAAGACTCTTCCCTAAAAAAACTCCAAATGGCCAATAAATGGTTTTATAAGATGCTCAGCATACAAAACCACTGGGTAAATAAAAAGACAACTTTCAGATTCTGTTCCAACCTACTCTTAATGATTATTATCATGGAAAGAAAGAACAAGGTAAAACAAAGTGTCAAACAAGGAACTCTGATTCAGTGATAGTGAAGTAAAAACTAGTGTAATTATTATGAAAATCAATATGGAGATTCCCTCAGGCTTTGTTCTATCCCCTGTTCCTGCATTTCTTGTAGACAGGACAAATTTAGGTCAAAAGTTTTGTGAATGGGTTGTCCATATTGCTCCACTGGAGTTCCTGCCTGGCTACTTCTGGTTCCATATTACCAATTCTATGAATCACAGCTAAGGATACCACCATTGATTCTTGGGTAGGACCCCTACCCCAGAACTCTGGCATGTCCTTAAAATGCCCCTCACACCCCCAACAATGTCACTTGAAGATTTCCATTCATTCATGTGGCCATTTGGCCTTCTCTTCTGTCCTTCTCCATACCTGATCCTGAAACCCACCATTCCTCTCTCCATCTCCTCTCCTATCCCTCTCTATCCTTTCTTCTGCCTCCTAGAAATATTTTGTTCCATATTTGAAGTGAAATTCAAGCACACACACACACACACACACACACACACACACACATGTGCAATGAAACTATGTTTTGAATCTCCAAAACCATATATTTTCTCATTGTAATCTATAGACAGTTGATTATCTGCTCATAATACAAGGAATTAACTTGTCTTCTGAAGATCTATACATAACGATCATATCAGAACACTTTTATCAATTTACCAGGAACAACATTATATATATATATATATATATATATATATATATATATATGTGTGTGTGTGTGTGTGTGTGTGTGTGTGTGTGTATGTATGTATTTAAATATTAAATAATGTTTAATATTAAATATATTTATTAATAAATATATATTGTAATTCTGGAATGTAACATTAATTTGCAAATGGCTGCTAGTAAATATACTAAAGTGTTCAATTAAGGTGTGTCAGTCTAACAAAAATTTTAATGCTATCTTATGAATTCTTACATTACTATTATCATCATTCATTCATAGAAATTAAGTTACTGCTTCTTTAAAGGATCTCACTGGATAAATATTATTGTCATAGAATTTATGTGATTTCCAAAGGTGTTATTCTTGTATTGTCTCATATTAATTTTGTGCATGGTATTTTAATGCCCTTCACTAGTCTGTGAGATATTTTAGGTCCAAAGGGACTATTTTTTAATTCTATATCTAGTATAAATATAGTCTTGATCAAATACTAGTTTCTAATTAATGTTTGCACTTAAATTAATTGTTTTAAAAATCTGAGTTACTTTATGATTTCTTAAATATTTTTGTAATGTGATAATTTAAATACTTGCTTTCTTTCTACAAAACCACTTATAGTAATACCGGATATAATATAAGATAAATCTATGGTCATCTGAAAAATGCTATTGAAATTAGCTTGGATCTTGCAAGATTTCTGGTAAGACTCTCCATATGAGAACTACATGCTCAAATTCCTTAAAGGCATAATGTAGCTGAGTGCCACAAGAGAATAATTGTTATTTCAAGTAACTCTTCTCTGAAGTCTCTTTTGGGTTTCACATCTCAGTAGTAAAGAAATTAGTTAATATAAGGCTTAAGGGAAGGGAAGGACAAAATCAATTACTTGTTGATGAGTTATAAACCGGAAAGCAGTGCTTTGAGTTAATTAATTGTGATTCTTCTTGTCTAAATTATTTCTTATCTATCACCTTTTTCAATACAAGAGTTTGCATACCCTATGAAGATAGTAATTGTTATTTACTTCTTATTAGTAAAAAATAAATCACACTTGTGGAAACCCATTAACTATTTGTCATTCATTATTTAATCTACATTCAAGTAACAACAAAACCAAAAACCCTCACGAACTGTTGTATTTTTCAAATCTCACTTACAAATTATTTTGTGAACAAGAAAATTAATTTCAATTCTGATTTTTTTTGATTTTTCGAGACAGGGTTTCTCTGTGTAGCCCTGGCTGTCCTGGAACTCACTCTGTAGACCAGGCTGGTCTCAAATTCAGAAATCTACCTGCCTCTGCCTCCCAAGTGCTGGGATTACAGGGGTGCACCACCACGCCCATCCCTGAAAATTAATTTCAAATGAATAAATGAAATAGATAACCACTATTTAGTGTATATTTATTTGTAATTGCAAAATTTTACTAATAGGCCAGTTCCTTTATTAATATGTTTTGGCCCTCTTTATCTCTTTTGACTAATTTTTGTTTGAGTTCTTACAGTTATTCAGAATAGTTAAATTTTCTGATTTCAGGCTTCTATGTGTTGTTTACTTCAATCCTATTCCTTTCATTCTTAGTTAAAATGCCCTTTTCAGTAAGGCATATTTCATAGAGATTGCAGATAGTTAAATCATATTTCTAATCCAATTGACTTGCCTTTCTGTGTCTTATAGTTGTAGAATCATGATCATTTACATTTAGTATTGACATTGAGAGAGTTTTCCTTCTCCTTGTAATTCAGGAGTGGGGTTTGGGTCATTGCTTAGTCTTTTCTTTATATTTTTCATAATGTAGATTTATGGAGTATTGTGTGGGTAGGATAGTCTTTATACTATACTTTGATCTCTTTTTATAGTATTCAATCTTTTCCATGCTTTCTTGATTGAGACTACCTTTTTTCTTCATCTGCATTCAGATCCAATCAAGTAACTTCTGCAGTGATACCTTGCTACACATTGACCTTTTAAGTTGTATTTATAATGCGTACTTATTTTCATATCAAATTGAAATACATCTGTACTGTTTATATCCATCTTGTTATATAAAAATTTAGTTTCATCACTTGAAATAATTCATTCTTGGGAAGTGGTTTTCTATTATTCTGAATACTCTGCTTTTCTATATAAGTTACTGTTTTTCTGTTTCCACTTTTCATGTTTTGTTTTGTATTGCTCACATCACCACTGTAATTGACTTTGAGGAAGTTCTCCTATATCATATTTATTTGAAGTTCTAAGTGCCTTCTCTTTTAATAACCTATTATTTCACCATATTTGCAGAGATTTCTGTTAAATTTCACCAAATATATTTCCTGATTTAGTTTTATGTCTTCTATCTAATCCATGAATCCTTATCTAGGGACTCTTGATAATGTCCCAGAGTTCCTGGATATTATGTTCATTTCTTACTCTTCTCATTACTTAGTTTGAGTCTGTTATTTCTCTAGCTTTGTCCTTGTTTCTTGATGTCAGTCCTATTTTGGGTTACTATTGATGTAAAGAAAGCAAAAGACAAAAGAAGTGAATAGAAGACAGCATTCAAATGAGAGCTTGCTTAAAGTTTCAGAGGGATAGAGTCGGCCTAACATGGTAAGGAGTTGCCAGGCGTGGTGGCACACGCCTGTAATCCCAGCACATGGGAGGCAGAGGCAGGTGGATTTCTGAGTTCGAGGCCAGCCTGGTCTACAGAGTGAGTTCCAGGACAGCCAGGACTACACAGAGAAACTCTGTCTCAAAAAACCAAACCAAACCAAACCAAACCAAACCAAACCAAACCAAACCAAACCAAACCAAACCAAACCAAACCAAACCAAACCAAACCAAAACAAACCAAACCAAAACAAACCAAACCAAAACAAACCAAACCAAAACAAACCAAACCAAAACAAACCAAAACAAACCAAAACAAACAAAACAAAACAAAACAAAACAAAACAAAACAAAACAAAACAAAACAAAACAAAACAAAACATGGTAAGGAGTATAGTAGGAGGCAAGCAGGGAGAGCTAAGAGCCTATATCCCCATCTTCAGGCAATAGAGGCAGAGATTGGTCCTGGAATGGCATTTTGAGATCTCAATGCCTATCCCTGACAATATAGCTCCTCTAACAAGATCATACATGCAAATCCTTCCCAAACAGTTGTACTATATGGGAAACAAGCATTCAAAGATATGTGCCTATGGGGGTCATTGTCATTCAAACCACCATATTTTTCATCAGTTTGGTTTAATCTATTGATGCAATTTCCACTTTGCCTTCTGCTTGATTTATAGTTTTATATTTACAAAATTTCCATTCTTATGTCAAAATATCAATACATACATACTAAATTTATCACCCTAGTTGTTCACTTTTTCATACATATGGCATATTTTCACATCCAATTTGCTGAATTTTATTTATATTGCTGACTTTCTTCTTAAGGTCTTGGAAATTTTCTTAGTTCAACCATCTGCTTATTTCTGTCTATTTGAGTTTAGTGATCATTTATACAAGCATTCATTTAAACAAAACTTCATCCAGAGCTGTAATCAGTTTAGTATCTTTAAATTCAAAATTCAATCATTTTGACTGCTTTTCTTTTTCATTTTCTACAGTATGTAAACTTATTAATTTTGAATTATTAATTCAGATGTCTATTTTGTTCTACTTGTGAGCCTTCTGCCCTGTACCCATACTTGCCTCTACCTCTATCTTTCAGTTTCCAGGACAAGCTTATATGTTTGTGCTACACTGAAGTATACTACCACAAATCTGTCAACAAAATCTATGGATCAAAACCTCCACAATTGAAAGAATTAGTTTTTCTCATATAAGGCATCCATTTCATTTAGTGTTTTGTTATAGGAGTGTGATCCAACATAGATAAGTACTCAAATACTAATTCCTTTTTTTATTGGATACTTTCTTTATTTACATTTCAAATGTTATCCCCTTTCCTGGTTTCCCCTCTGAAAACCCCCCTATCCTATCCCCCTTCCCCCTGCTCACCAACCCACCCACTCAGGCTTCCCTGTCCTGGCATTCCTCTATACTGGCGCATGGAACCTTCTCAGGACCAAGGACCTCTCCTCCCTTTGATGTCCAACAAGGCCATCCTCTGCTACATATACGGCTGGAGCCATGGGTCCCTCCATGGGTACTCTTTGGTTGATAGTTTAGTCCCTGGGAGTTCTGGGGGTACTGGTTGGTTGATATTATTCTTCCTATGGGGTTGCAAACCCTTTCAGCTCCTTCAGTTCTTTATCTAACAACTCATTTGGGGTCCCCATGCTCAGTCCAATGGTTGGCTGAGAGCATCCACCTCATTTGTCAGGCTCTGGCAGAGCCTCTCAGAGGATAGCTATAACAGGCTCCTGTCAGTAAGCACTTCTTGGCATCCGCAACAGTGTGTGGGTTTGGTAACTATATATGGGATGGATCCCTAGGTGATGCAGTCTCTGGATGGCCTTTCCTTCAGTCTCTGCTCCACACTTTGTCCCTGTATTTTCTTTAGACAGGAACCATTCTGGGTTAAAAATTTGTGATGAGTGGGTGGCTCCCTCCCCCAATGAGGGCTTCATCTAACCTCAGGATATGGTCTCTATTGATTCTTCCTCCCCTTTGTAGGGCATTTCAGCTAATGTCTTCCCCACTGGGTCTTGGGAGCCTCTTGCTTTCCAGGAACTTGCTGGTGGCTACCCCCAGTTCCCCATTTCCCATTGCTACACACCTCTACTCAAATTCCTGATCCTCTGTATATCATCCGAGTCTCCTTCCATACCTTATCCTACCTCCCTCCCGCCCCCCTCCTGTCTTCCTCTCAGGCCCTTTTCACCCTCTACCACCCGTGAGTATGTTGTTTCCCCTTCTAAGAAGGACTGAAGCATTCACATTTTGATCTTCCTTCTTCTTGAGCTTCATATGGTCTGTGAATTGTATCTTGGGTATTCAAGGTTTGTGGCTAATATCCACTTAGCAGTGAGTGCATACCATATGTGTTCTTTTGTGACTGGGCTACCTCATTCAGGATAATATTTTCTAGTTTCATCCATTTGCCTAACAATTTCATGAAGCCATTGTTTTTAATAGCTGAGTAGTACTCCATTTTATAAATGTACCATATTTTCTGTATCCATTCATCTGTTGTAGGACATCTGGGTTGTTTCCAGCTTCTGGCTATTATAAATAAGGCTGCTATGAACATAGTAGAACATGTGTCCTTGTTATATGTTGGAGCATCTTTTGGTTATATGTCCAGTAATGGTACAGCTGGGTCCTCAGGTAGTACTATGTTCAATTTTCTAAGGAACTGCCAGAATGATTTTCAGAGTGGTTATACCAGATTGCAATCCCACCAACAATGGTAGAGTGTTCCTCTTACTCCACATCCTTGCCAGCATCTACTGTCATCTGAGTTTTTGGTCTTAGCCATTCTGATTGGTATGAGATGGAATCTCAGGGTTGTTTTGATTTACATTTCCCTAATGACTAAGGATGTTGAACATTTCTTTAGGTGCTTCTTGGCCATTTAATATTCCTCAGTTGAGAATTCTTTGTTTAGCTTTGTACCCCATTTTAAATAGGGTTCTCTGGTGTCTCACTTCTTGAATTATTTGAATATATTGGATATTAGCCCTCTATGGGATGTCAGATTGGTAAAATTCCTTCTTCAATATCTAAATTCATAGAGGAAGTGTCACTATCCCAGCATCAGGAATAAAAGAGTTCCAGACATCTTCAGTTCTGTGTGTTCCTATCTCAGTCATTGTACTTTGAATGTAATCTACATTCTCCATAATAAAAATGTCAATAGGTGAATTTCAGAAGAATCTCTGATAAGTACTAAGTGAGTCTGGACAATGGCAAAAGTGCAACTGCTAACTGAGTATGATATAACACAGGTGTAATATTTTGAAACAAAATTGTTTATTTTTGTATTTGTTTACTTCACATAAAACATACATCCTAGAGTACTCTTAAGAAGTTAATTATACATGATTTTGCATTTTTGCCATGTTTTGCTAGCTTTTGAATGAAACAAAAAAACAAAACCTCTTTTTTTTTTTTTTTTTTACAGATAGCTTCTTTTTTTTTTTATTTTCTATATTCTTTGTTTACATTCCAAAGGCTTTCCCCTTTCCCAGGTACCCCCCACCATATGTCCCATAATTCCTCTCCCCCCCATGCTATTCCCCACTCTTTCCCCCCCCCCCACGATTTCTCTGTTCTGGGTCTACAATACTGGATCCAATCTTTACAGGCCCAGGGTCCTCTCCTTTTTTTCTTCTTGAGAGTCATTTGACTTGCTAATTGTGCCTTGAGTATTTAGGGCTTCTGGGCTCATTAATATCCACTTATCAGTGATTGCATTTCGTGTGTATTCTTTTGTGATTGGGTTAGCTCACTTAGGATGATAGTTTCCAGATCTAACCATTTACCTACAAATTGCATGAATTCATTATTTTTAATTGCTGAGTAGTACTCCATTGTATAAATATACCACATTTTCTGTATCCATTCCTCCTTTGAGGGATATCTGGGCTCCTTCCGATTTCTGGCTATTATAAACAAGGCTGCTATAAACATAGTGGAGCATGTGTCTTTGTTGTATGCAGGGGAATCCTCTGGGTATATGCCCAGGAGTGGTATGCCAGGGTCCTCTGGGAGTGGCATGCCCAATTTTCTGAGGAACCGCCACACTGATTTCCAGAGTGGTTTTACCATTTTGCAATCCCACCAACAGTGGAGGAGTGTTCCTCTTTCTCCACATCCTCGCCAGCACTTGTTGTCTCTCGAGTTTTTAATCTTAGCCATTCTGACTGGAGTGAGGTGGAATCTCAGGGTTGTTTTGATTTGCATTTCCCTGATGACTAATGATGTTGAACATCTCTTAAGGTGTTTCTCGGCCATCCGAATTTCTTCTGGTGAAAATTCTTTGTTTAGCTCTGTGCCCCATTTTTTGATAGGGTTATTTGGTTCTTTGGGGTCTAACTTCTTGAGTTCTTTGTATATATTGGATATTAGCCCTCTGTCGGATGTGGGGTTGGTGAAGATCATTTCCCACGTTGTTGGTTGCCGTTTTGTCTTTCTGACAGTGTCCTTTGCCTTACAGAAACTTTGTAATTTTATGAGGTCCCATTTGTCAATTCTTGATCTTAGAGCATAAGCTATTGGTGTTCTGTTCAGGAACTTTACCCCTGTGCCCATGTCCTCCAGGGTCTTCCCAAGTTTCTTTTCTAATAGTTTCAGTGTGTCTGGTTTTATGTGGAGGTCCTTGATCCACTTGGAGTTGATCTTAGTACAAGGAGATAAGAGTGGGTCAATTCGCATTCTTCTGCATGTTGACCTCCAGTTGAACCAGCACCATTTGTTGAAAAGGCTATCTTTTTTCCACCGGATGGTTGTGGCTCCTTTATCAAAGATCAAGTGACCATAAGTCTGTGGGTTAATTTCTGGGTCTTCAATCCTATTCCATTGATCTACCTGCCTGTTGCTGTACCAATACCATGCAGTTTTTAACACAATTGCTCTGTAGTACTGCTTGAGGTCAGGGATATTGATTACCCCAGAAGTCCTTTTATTGTTGAGAATAGTTTTAGCTATCCTGGGTTTTTTGTTGCTCCAGATGAATTTGAGAATTGCTCTTTCTAGATCTATGAAGAATTGATTTGGGATTTTGATGGGGATTGCATTGAATCTGTAGATTGCTTTTGGCAAGATGGCCATTTTTACTATATTGATCCTGCCAATCCAGGAGCAAGAAATATTTTTCCATCTCCTGAGGTCTTCTTCGATTTCTTTCTTCAGGGACTTGAAGTTCCTGTCATACAGATCTTTCACTTGTTTGGTTAGAGTTACGCCAAGGTACTTTATGTTGTTTGTGGCTATTGTGAAGGGTGTTATTTCCCTAACTTCTTTCTCAGCCTGCTTGTCCTTTGAGTACAAGAAGGCTACTGATTTGCTTGAGTTAATTTTATAACCAGCCACGTTGCTGAAGTTGTTTATCAGCTGTAGAAGTTCTCTGGTGGAGTTTTTTGGATCGCTTAAGTAGACTATCATATCATCTGCAAATAATGATACTTTGACTTCTTCCTTTCCAATTTGTATCCCTTTGACTTCCTTATGTTGTCTGATTGCTCTCGCTAGAACTTCAAGTACTATATTGAAAAGATATGGAGAGAGAGGAGAGCCTTGTCTAGTCCCTGATTTTAGTGGAATTGCTTCAAGTTTCTCTCCATTTATTTTGATGTTGGCTACTGGTTTGCTGTAGATTGCTTTTACTATGTTTAGGTATGGGCCTTGAATTCCTGCTCTTTCCAAGACTTTTAGCATGAAAGGATGCTGAATTTTGTCAAATGCTTTTTCAGCATCTAATGAGATGACCATGTGGTTTTTTTCTTTTAGTTTGTTTATGTAGTGGATTACATTGATGGATTTCCATATATTGAACCATCCCTGCATTCCTGGAATGAAGCCTACTTGATCATGGTGAATGATCGTTTTGATATGCTCTTGGATTCGGTTGGCAAGAATTTTATTAAGTATTTTTGCATCTATATTCATAAGAGAAATTGGCCTGTAGTTCTCTTTCTTTGTTGGATCTTTTTGTGGTTTAGGTATCAGCGTAATTGTGGTTTCGAAGAACGAGTTGGGCAGTGTCCCTTCTGTCTCTATTTTGTGGAATAGTTTGAGGAGTATTGGTGTTAAGTCTTCTTTGAAGGTCTGGTAGAATTCTGCACTAAAACCATCTGGTCCCGTACTTTTTTTGGTTGGGAGGCTTTCTATAACCCCTTCTATTTCTTTAAGGGTTATGGGACTGTTTAGCTGGTCTACTTGATGCTGATTTAATTTTGGTATTTGGTATCTGTCTAGGAAATTGTCCATTTCCTCCAGATTCTCCAGTTGTTTTGAGTATAGGCCTTTGTAGTAGGATCTGATGATCTTTTGAATTTCCTCTGTTTCTGTTGTTATATCCCCCTTTTTATTTTTAATTTTGTTAATTTGGATACTATCTCTGTGCCCTTTGGTTAGTCTAGCTAAGGGTTTATCTATCTTGTTGATTTTCTCGAAGAACCAGCTCTTGGTTTTGTTGATTCTTTGTATGGTTCTCTTTGTTTCTGCTTGATTGATTTCAGCCCTTAGTTTGATGATTTCCTCTCTTCTACTCCTCCTGGGTGAGTTAGCTTCTTTTTGTTCCAGCGCCTTCAGGTGTGCTGTTAAGTTGCTAGTGTATGCTCTTTCCAGTTTCTTTTTGGAGGCACTCAGGGCTATGAGTTTTCCTCTTAGCACTGCTTTCATTGTATCCCAGAGATTTGGGTAGGTCGTACCTTCATTTTCATTGAAGTCTAAAAAGTCTTTGATTTCTTTCTTTATTTCTTCCTTGACCAGGGTGTCATTGAGTAGAGTATTGTTCAGTTTCCATGTGTATGTGGGCTTTCTGTAGTTCTTCTTGCTATTGAAGACCACTTTTACTCCATAGTGATCCGATAGGAGACATGGGATTAGTTCGGTCTTCTTGTATTTGTTGAGGTCTGTCTTGTGACCAATTATATGATCAATTTTTGAGAAGGTACCGTGCGGTGCTGAGAAAAAGGTATACTCTTTTGTTTTAGGATGGAATGTTCTATATATATCTGTTAAATCCAATTGGTCCAAAGCTTCAATTAGTTTCACTGTGTCCCTGTTTAGTTTCAGCTTTCCTGATCGGTCCATTGAGGAGAGTGGAGTGTTGAAGTCACCTACAATCATTGTGTTAGGTGCGATGTGTGCTTTAAGCTTTAGTAAAGTTTCTTTTACGAATGAGGGTGCCCTTGCATTTGGTGCATAGATGTTCAGTATTGAGAATTCTTCTTGGTGGATTTTCCCTTTGACAAGCAGGAAGTGACCTTCTGTGTCTCTTTTGATGACTTTAGGTTGAAAGTCGATTTTATCTGATATTGGAATGGCTACTCCAGCTTGTTTCCTGGGACCATTTGCTTGTAGAACTGTCTTCCAGCCTTTTACTCTAAGGTGGTGTTTGTCTTTGACACTGAGATGTGTTTCCTGTATGCAGCAAAATGTAGGGTCCTGTTTCCGTATCCAGTCTGTTAGTCTGTGTCTTTTGATTGGGGAATTGAGTCCATTGATATTAAGAGATATTAAGGAATAGTAATTATTACTTCCTGACATTTTGGGAATTGTTATTATTATTTGTATTTGAGTGGTTCTCTTCTTTTGGGTTGGATGAGATGGGGTTTCTATCTTGTTTCTTCTGGGGTGTTGTTTCCCCCCTTGTGTTGGTATTTTTCCCCTATTATCCTTTGTAGGGCTGGGTTTGTAGATAAGTATCTTGCAAATTTGGTTTTGTCGTGGAATATCTTGGTTTCCCCATCTATGGCAATTGAGAGTTTTGCTGGGTATAGTAGTCTTGGCTGAAGTTTGTGTTCTCTTAGGGTCTGCATGAGGTCTGCCCAGGATCTTCTAGCTTTCATGGTCTCAGGTGAGAAGTCTGGTGTAATTCTGATAGGTCTTCCTTTATATGTTACTTGTCCTTTTTCTCTTACTGCCTTTAATATTCTTTCTTTGTTTAGTACATTTGGGGTTTTGACTATTATGTGACGGGAAGTATTTCTGTTCTGGTCCAGTCTATTTGGGGTTCTATAGGCTTCTTGTATATTCATGGGCATCTCTCTCTTTAGGTTGGGGAAATTTTCTTCCATAATTTTGTAGAAGATATTTGCTGGCCCTTTAAGTTGTAGATCTTCATTCTCATCTATCCCTATAATCCTTAGGTTTGGTCTTCTCATTGTGTCCTGGATTTCCTGAATGTTTTGGGTTACCAGCTTTTTGCATTTTGCATTTTCTTTAATTGTTGAATCCATGGTTCCTATGGTATCTTCAGCATCTGAGATTCTGTCTTCTATCTCTTGTATTCTATTGTTGATATTTGCATCTATGACTCCTGATTTCTTCCCAAGGTTTTCTATCTCCAACATTGTCTCCCTTTGCGATTGCTTAGTTGTTTCTACTTCTGTTTTTAGATTTTGTATGGTTTTGCTCAGATCTTTCAGTTGCTTGTTTGTGTTTTCCTGTAATTCTTTAAGGGATTTTTGTGTTTCCTCCTTTATGACTTCTACTCGTTGACCCATGTTCTCTTGTATTTCTTTGGGTGATTTTTGTTTCTCCCCCTTATTGGGATTCACTTTTTGCTCTATATTCTCCTGGATTTCTTTAAGTGATTTTTGTGTCTGCCTTGTATGGGCTTCTAGTTTTTGATCTATTTTCTCCTCTATTACTTTAAGAAATTTATCTAAGTGATCCTCAATCTGCATCTTTACCAGTGATTTTAGATCTGAGTCTTGTTTTTCTGGTGTGTTGAGATATCTGGGATTTAATTGTGTTTGTCTTGCAATGGCTTCTAGCTTTTGATCTATTTTCTCATGTATTACTTTAAGAGATTTATCTAAGTGTTCCTCTATCAGCATCCTGACCAGTGATTTTAGATCTGAGTCTTGTTTTTCTGGTGTTTCGGGGTATCCAATATTTATTGCTGTTGGGGAACTGGGTTCGGATGCCGCCATATTGCCTTGATTTTTGTTAGTAGCGATCTTACGTTTGCCTTTTGCCATCTGGTTAACTCTGGTGTTAGTTGGTCCTGTAGATACTAGCTGGTGCTTGACCCTCCTGTGGGGTTGTAAGGCTATTTCCCAGTGACTGGGATACCTGAATCACTGTCCTGCGGGGGTCTTGCTCACAGATTGCTGACAGGTGGCCTGAGTCCCCTGAGGTCTTAACCTCAGGATATCCCAGGTATTTGGTTCCGCCTGTTGGGCGGCTGCTCTGCACTGCTCCTGCTCAGGGTTCGCTGTCTGATATCCTGTTTCCCCAGGGGTCTTAAAGTTGGGATATCTCAGTTATCTGGTTCCGCCTGCTGGTCTCAAGCTGCTGGGAAGCTGGCTGGGTCCGGTTTCCAGATTCCCTGCCACTGGCTGGATGGGAGGCTGGTTCGGCCTCCGGCTGGGTCTGGGTACCTGGCACACTGGCTGACTCTGGCTTCCTCACCACCAGCTGGACGGGAAGCTGCAGGCAATATGGCAGCTGCCTGCAGGGAGCTCGGGGTCCGCCCCGCGCGTGAGTGCAGAGTGCAGCCGCTATTCTGTGCCCAATTCCCACTCCAGGCCTGAGTCCCCGAAGGTCTTAAGCTCGGGCTGTCTCGGGTACCTGGTTCTGCCGCCGCCGCTGGATGGTTCTGAGCACCTGGCACGCTGGGTGACCCTCCGGCTTCCCCACCACCAGCTGGGCGGGAAGCTGCAGGCAATATGGCAGCTGCCTGCAGGGAGCTCGGGGTCCGCCCCGCGAGTGCAGAGTGCACCCGCTATTCTGTGCCCAACTCCCACTCCAGGCCTGAGTCCCCGAAGGTCTTAAGCTTGGGCTGTCTCGGGTACCTGGTTCTGCCGCCGCCGCCGGATGGTTCTGAGCACTTGGCACGCTGGGTGACCCTCCGGCTTCCCCACCGCCAGCTGGGCGGGAAGCTGCCAAACAAAACCTCTTTTAACTTTCTTTATTGCATAAGTGCCATATGTGTGGTCTGGAGCAAAATCTTTCTTGTTTGTTACTATTCCTTTGTCAGCAATTATTTTGAAGTTCTTTCAAGTGTGACTATTATATTCTAAAATACTTTGACAGATTGGAAATAAGATATGTGAGTCAAATGTTATAACTTTTTATCAAAAGTTCAAGTAAATATTCTTTTTATGTCAGTAAAATCAAAGTATGGAAAGCTTCAGTTTGGATAACTTTAATGATTTAGGATGAAATTTACCTATTTGAAAAAAAAGACAAATGCCTGCTGTCAACTTCATTTCAATGAGAATAATATGTATCTACTCAGGAAAAGTGTCTTCTGTTACTTTGAAAGCAGTCATGTATACAATAAAATTATAACACAGCAAATTCCACAACTCTACAGGACTATAAAGCATTTCTCAACAATCCTACATCCAAGGATATCTATTTGTTGATAGCTAATGTTCATTTTTGTTTGTTTGTTTGTTTGTTTGTTTGTTTGAAGGGTTCTTTTTTAAGATGAGAAATTTCAGTATATAATCATGGTTGACCTTGAATTAGCAAGCCCCTTAGCTCAGCTTTCTGAATTGTATAATTCTAAGCTTGCACTGCCCTTCTCTGCATCTCTTAATATCTACCCCATGATTTTACCTTTCAATTACATTGACTTCCTTTTTATTCATTCAGCACTTTTTAAAATTACCTGCTCTTATATCAACTCTAATGCTAAAAAACAATAAATACATGACTCATTTCTGTCACTTTACTGATATTTTTATTATATTTTTATAAAAATAATCTCAATATTTTTATGAGAAAGTTCTTATAGTTATCATCCCTCTTTTTTGGCTTGCCTATATTTTTAGTGTTTATCCTTCCCTAACATTATGGTCTCCTTTTGGCATCAAAGGGGAATTAGTTTAGGAACATCAAGGACTCCAAAGTATATTGATACTATAATTCTTTACATAAAATGCTATTTATTTAGGTATAAAATTTTTGAAAATATATCCATGCTGCCATTCATTCTAATAATATCCTTATAGTAGGTTACAAAAAATGTTAAAAATTGGTGTACAAGTAAAAGGAGATCTCTGTCTGAGAAAACATTTTATTTGATATAATAGTACACATTGGAATCCACAATATCACAAGGACATGTGTTCCACTATATTCATAGCAGCCTTATTCATAACAGCCAGAAGCTGGAAGCAATCCAGATGTCCCTTTACTGAAGAATGAATTCAGTATATGAGATTAATTTACACAATGGAATAACATTCGGCTATTAAAAGCAGGGGCATCAGGAATTTTTCAGTAAAATGTATGGAATTATAAAATACCATCCTGAGGTAAACTAGACCCTAAAGGGCATGTATGCTATGTACTCAGTGATAAGTGAATATTAGCCAAAAAATACAGAATACCCAGGATATATTCCCACAAACCCTAAGAAGGAAGAAGAAGAAGAAGAAGAAGAAGAAGAAGAAGAAGAAGAAGAAGAAGAAGAAGAAGAAGAGAGGCCCATGCAAGGATGCTTAAATCCCATTTAGAGGGTAGGGATATTGACGGGAGGCAGAGGCAGGGAGAGTCCTGGGTGGAAGAGAAGAGGGTGAAGGCTAAGGGGGCAAGATCAGGTATGGAGGAGATAGGAGAGAATTTCAGAGGGCCAGGAGAATTAATGGAAATATGCAGCTACCATGGTTGTTTGGGAGGGGGGAACCACTAGAAAGTCCCAGAAACCTGGGATGGGAGAGGCTTCCTCCCTGGACTCAATGTGGGTAATCTTTGCTGAAATGCCCAAGAGTGGGGAGATGGAACACACAGTAGTCAAACAGGAACCCCAGTAGAGGGATGGGTACACCAAACCACCTACAATTCTATTGACCCAAAATTGTTCCTGTCTAAAAGAAATGCAGGGGCAAGATGTAGCAGAGCCTAAAGGAATGGTGGACCACTAACTGGCCCAACTTGGGATCCATCCCATAGGCAGGCACCAATCGCTTGACACTATTACTGATGCTATGTTGTGCTTGCAGATAGTAGAGTAACATGGCTGTCCTCTGAAAGGCTCTACTAGAAACTGACTGAGACATGCATATACTTATATTTAAGCAATAGACCTAAGTAAGGGACCACTGTGGAAGAGTTAAAAAAAGAACTGAAGGAACTGGAAGAGATGGCAACTCCATAAGAAGACCAACAGTGTCAACTAACCTGGACACCTGGGAGTTCAGACAGATTTAAATCAAAGATCATATACAGGCTAGTCTGAGGTCCCAGCACATATATAGCAGAGGGCTGCTTTTTCTCAGGACTCAGTTACAAAGGATGTGCCTAATCCTGTAGAAACTTGATAGCCATGGTCTGGGAATACACTCTAAAAGGCAAAGGAGAGGAGGATGGGGAGAAGACATCTGTAAGGGGAGACTTGGCAGGGGGTGGGTAGAGGGGGTGAAATTTGGGTTGTAAATAAACAAAATTATTAATTAATAAAGAGTAATATTAGATTTCACTATTTAACCATAAACTTTGAGTGCATTAAAATATGAATTTTAGTATTTTCCTAATTATATTTATATTTATTTAGTAGTTTTTATTAGCACAAATATTTGAGAAAATTTATTTAGTGCATTTATTTACTTTATAATTTATTGTGCATTGGGCTTAGAATGTTATTTCTTTCATGTGTCATTATTATTTCTTTGTAATATGTAAAATATTGTCAGTCAAGTCACAGTCTAATTTGAGAGGATATGATATAAGTAAAATAATGTCAAGATATAAATAAAAGATTATTCTTCTCAGGTTATATTTTAAATTTAGCCTTTTAATGCAGGTCAGATTATATGATTTAAAAATATTTTTGAATTTGTCTTTATGGTATATGTTTAGAAGAGAGGTGGAGAAACTCATTCATGTGTGTTTAATTCTCAACAATGTAATTTGATATTTTGCTTTTTTTTTTAGGTAGATTCTCCTATAGCTTAGGGTGGTCTCATACTCACTATGTAGGTGAGGTTGTCCTTGAATGCCTGACCTTCTTGCTTTCATCTTAATTCTAGGAGTATAGACCTTATAGACCTTCATAACACACTCAGAAACCTCAACTATTTAAAAAAAATGTTTTTACTACCCTGAAATCATTGCTTTGTCCTTTTGACTTTAAAGGTTCATTACCAGTTTTCAGAGAGAATAGCCTGAAAACATTCTGTTTCAAAGTCATGATGGATGAACTTTGATTAAAAGTAGCATAAAAGAATAAAAGCCCTTAATGTGTTTTATACAGTCACTGATCAGTTTCTGACATGCAATATTTCATTTTTGTTAGGACATTAAGTGATGTTGTGTACCTAAGAACAACAGTCAGCTTGATAGTACATCTATCATTACATGCATCATAAAAGCAGGAAGGATATAAATTTGTTTCTGCTTTTTAAAGAGTAATTATTTGTAAAATCATTACTTGGCACTTGAACAAATTGACACAATAGAGTTAGTTAGTGACCCTCAACACTTTAAAACTGGCATTGTGTTTTTGCTTCCTAGGTTTCTAATTCTAAGTCAAAGTTTAGTGATATTGGTGACTTCATATGTAAAACAGTGACTTATATTTTCTCTGTGAAATGTTAGTATTGGAACTGCTTTATTCATGGCATGTGTTTGTGCAAATCTGTAAAAATTAAAAGCAATATTTATAGTTTAATATTCATGCTTAATGCATTATGATACCTCACAATAATACAGTTTTATGAATCATGGCAGTATGAACTATAATCTAGGAAGGTTTAGGGTATGTAAAATGGCCAAGAAAGAGAGGATACTCTGGAATATTAAGAAATGGTATTCTTACATATTACATTCATTTTGAGAAGAGATTATTTGTAAATATGGTAATAGTGATCCTAAAATTAAAATAGGCAGAGTGTTTTGGAAATAATTGATTTATATGAAGAAGGAATTTCAATTTGTCACATTAATGTACTCTGTTGGAGGGTTCTACAAATTCTTTGAAAGTTTAATGTTAGTACAATTGATAAAGAATTACAAAATCATGGCAGATGTCCTTAAGTATACATATGACTAATGTACTTAATTTCATATAGGAGCTAAATTTCAAGAAAGTCGCTGCATCTCAGTAGAAACTAAGTACATCAGTCAATACTATTGACAAATTGTAAATTATCTCAGAACATTCAGTTTCTCATAACAGGCTAAGGGGCTTGCTTTCAAGGGTGAGAGAGGTTTAAGTTTTCCCAGACTAAGATTTACATAGAATGATAGACACATAAAGAAAATTTGAAGTGCTATCTTACTCTCTATATTCAGTGGTAGTAGCTACAAAGCAAAATTTTGTGATGACATTTAAATTTTCTTACTTATAAGTTGTGAGCTTTTGGTCACTCTATTCACTATTTATATATTTTTCTTTAGATGTAAAATGATAGTGGAAATACTTGCAGTATAATGCTACTGAATGAATTAGGTGAGTTACTACAATTAAGGCACACAACAAATGTTAACTTTTATTTTATTTGTGCTTGAAGACCAATGGCAGTTTGCTAATAGGACTTTTTCATAAAACTATCAGAATAGGATGAAATAAAATGTAGGAAAAGCTATGGAATTAAAGAAAAGCATATGTTGTTTCATGAAAGATTAGTTTTTAAAACGACCAGAAGAAAATATTCCTTTTTAGGATTTAGAATGGCATTCAATAATTAGTGTGTTAAATTTGCCTTCATAAAAATTCGCCTGAATTCCCCTTTTATTGGGTGATATGATATTGATCTCCTGAAAACAGAACTGCTGGAAAGTAATTTGGAAAATTCATTCCAAGGCTCCTTTTTTTAAAATATTAAAATATTTTAACCACTGTTAAAAATTTGGACATATACTATGCAGCTCACTCCTTGTCTTCACCCACCCTCATGACAAGCCAATATGGGATCCCCATGGCTAGAGTAGAATAGTCCAGAAATAAGGAGCACATCCTTCAAGCGGAGAAAGGACAATCATTCAGATTTGAAGGCCTTGTCCCACAACACAGACTTCAGGAACAAACTAGCACAACCTGACTGTTGGCCCTGTGACTCCAGGATGCTCTAAAGGTCCCTTTTCCATCTCCCCCACCACACTGGGACCACTCCATGAAGGTGGGGCTGTGGTGTGCTCAGGAGAGAAGAAAGAAAATGGTTTAGTTCCAGATATCGAAGAAGGGGCTGAGGAATGAAACAAGCTGCTGATGCCCTTCTATGCCCTTCTCTAGAAGATAAACAAGTCGACAGAGATAAGGGAAGACTGTTGGTGGGGAAAACCACAGTAGCCACATTGCCCTTAGACTAAGCCTTCAGTGTGCTGCTCCTCCACCTCCACTGAAATCCATCTCCACTTTGTGCATGCTGAGTGAGGACAGGGGTGTGGCCGAATTTGCCTCATTACTACTGCCCCCACCCACTGCGGAAGATTCCCTTTTGGGTTGCAATGTTGGCCCAGAAGGCGCCCCGAGTCCAGGTCCAGCCCCACCCACGCCCATTTGGTGCTGATGCTTACATTAGTCCCAGTGACACATAAAACTGTCTTGCCACATGAAATTCTTGGCGCCGGGTACTGCATTCATATAGCTTGAGGCCTGTGTGTGTCTTCATGTACTCAGTCAGGTGGTGTTTCATCTTGAACTTTTCATTACACATGGAGAAGTCTAAGGGTCTCAAGTCGAGATGCATGTTCATGTGCCGGTCCCGCATACTCTTATGTGAGAAAGCTGTCCCACAGTGGTAAAGAAAGATCTTATTCCTGTCCAGTTGTTGTTTCCTGTCCCTCCAGGGGTCCCAGCGGAGCCACTTGGTATGCCCAGCCCCATGCCAGAGGTGCCCCTGGGTCACTGCCCCATGCATTCCAGGTCTCTTAAAGATCTAATTCTCTTGCAATATTTTAATGAGAAAAGTAATAGTAAATGTAGAAATTTCTCTGCCTTCTACTCCTTTGGGTTTATTTGCTTCTTTTAGTTCTAGAGCTTTCAGGTGTGCTGTTAAGCTGCTAGTGTATGCTCTCTCCTGTTTCTTTTGGAGGCACTCAGGGCTGTGATTCTTCCTCTTAGTACTGCTTTTATTGTGTCCCATAGATTTGGGTATGTTGTGCCTTCATTTTCATTACATTCTAAAATGTCTTTAATTTCTTTATTTCTTTCTTGTCCAAGTTATTAATAGTTATGAGTATAGTGTTTTTCAGCTTCCATGTGTATGTGGACTTTCAGTTGTTTATGTTACTATTGAAGCAGACTTAATCTGTAGTGATCTGATAGGAGGCATGGGATTATTTCAATCTTCTTATATCTGTTCAGGTCTGTTTTGTTAAATCCATTTGGTTCATAACTTCTGTTAGTTTCACTGTGTCTCTGTTTAGTTTGTGTTACCATGATCTGTCCATTGCTGAGAGTGGGGTGTTGAAGTCTCCAATTATTGTTGTGCTAGGTACAATGTGTATTTGAGCTTTAGTAAAGATTCTTTTATGACTAAGGGTGCCCTTGCATTTGGAGCATATATGTTCAGAATTGAGAGTTCTTCTTGGTAGATTTTTCCTTTGATGAGTATGAAACATCCTTCCTTATCTATTTTGATGACTTTTGGTTGAAAGTCAATTTTATCTGATATTAGAATGGCTACACCAGCTTGTTTCCTGGGACCATTTGCTTGGAAAAATTTTCCAGCCCTTTATTCTGTGGTAGTGTTTGTCTTTGTCATGGAGGTGCATATCCTGTATACAGCAAAATGCTGGGTCCTGTTTGTTTATCCAGTCTGTTAGTCTATGTCTTTTTATTGGGGAATTGAGTCCACTGATGTTAAGAGATGTTAAGGGATAGTGATTATTGCTTCCTGCTATATTTCATGTTATTTTCATTTTTGTGTGGCTATCTTCTTTTGGGTTCGTTGAAAGAAGATTTCTTTCTTGCTTTTTCTAGGGTGTAGTTTTCCTCCTTGTATTGGAATTTCCCATCTATTATCCTTTGTAGGGCTGGATTTGTGGAAAGATATTGTTTAAATTTGATTTTGTCATGGAATATCATGGTTTCTTATCTATGGTAATTGAGAGTTTTGCTGGGTATAGTAGCCTGGGCTGGCATTTGTGTTCTCTTAGGGTCTGTATAAGATCTGCCCAAGATCTTTCAGGTTTCATAGTCTCCTGTGAGAAGTCTGGTGTAATTCTAATAGGTTTACCTTTATATGTTATGTGACCTTTTTTCTCAGTTTTTAATATTCTTTCTTTGTTTTGTGTATTTGGTGTTTTGATTATTATGTGAAGGGAGGAATTTCTTTTCTGTTCTGATCTTTTCGGAGTTCTGTAGGCTTCTTGTATGTTTATGGGCTTGTCTTTCTTTAGGTTAGGGAAGTTTTCTTCTATAATTTTGTCATAGATATTTACTGGCCCTTAAAGTTGGGAATCTTCACTCTCTTGGGTTTGGTCTTCTCATTGTGTCCTGGATTTTCTGGATGTTTTGGGTTAGGAGCATTTTGCATTTTGTATTTTCTGTTGTGTCAATGTTTTCTGTTATCTCCTGTACCTGAGATTCTCTCTTCTATCACTTGTATTCTGTTGGTAATGCTTACATCTAAGACTCCTGATCTCTTTCCTAGGTTTTCTATATTCAGGCTTGTCTCCCTTTTTGATATCTTTATTGTTTCTAATTACATTTATAGGTCCTGGATGGTTTTGTTCAATTCCTGTTTGGTTGTGTTTTCCTGTAATTCCTTAAGGGATTTTTGTGTTTCCTCTTTAAGCACTTCTACCTATTTACCTGTGTTCTCTTGTATTTTTTTAAGGGAGTTATTTATGTCCTTCTTAAAGTCCTCTATCATGATCATGAGATGTGACTTTAAATCAGAGTCTTGTTTTTTTCTGGTGTGTTGGGGTAACCAGGGCTTGCTATGGAGGGAGAACTGTTTTCTGGTGATACCAAGTAGCCTTGGTTTCTGTTACTTATGTTCTTGCCCTTGCCTTTTGCCATCTGGTTATCTCTGGTCTTAGCTGGTCTTGCTGTCTCTGACTGTGACTTGTCCCTCCTGCAAGCCTCTGTGTCAGTACTCCTCGGAGACCAGTTCTCTCTGGGAGGAATTTAGGCATGGAAAGCTGTGGTACAGGGTTAGCTCTGGGGTGCAGAAAGAAACCAGAAAGATCCTGTCTTTAGCTGTCCCTTGGTTCCTGTGTCCTGATGGCTCTGGGAGGGTCCCTCTTGGGTCAGGAATTTGATTAAAAATTGTGGTCTTACCTGTGCTCACAGGTGTGTCAGCACTCCTGGGAGACCAGCTTTCTACTGGAGGTATTTGAGTATATAATGCTGTGGCACAGGATCAGTTTTGGGTGCAGACAAAAACTGGAAGGCTCCTGTTCCAGGCCTGGGAGGGACCCTCTGAGCAGCAGTGGTGGTTATACCTGTGTTCACTGGCTTGCCTGCACTCCCAGGAGGCTAGCTCTCTCCTGGTCTTATTTGGTTATGGAGCCCTGTGGCACAGGATCAGCTCTGGCCTGAGACAGAAACCCATTTTCTTTTTTCTACTGATCATATAAGATATATTACAGTAATGATGGCAAAATGGAAAATTTAAAAATATTATTAATTTAATTTTTTAAAAGTAAAGATTTACAACATTAAAAAAGTTAAAATCACTGGCTCTTAAAATCTACTTCCTCCTTTCAATTTCCCTGAGCTGTGGAAAAGCTCCAGCAGCCCAAAGAGAGATAAGCATTCTCTCAGCCAAGTACCTTGTGATTTTTCCAACTTTTAAACATTTTCCTATCCTGATACTGGCTTCATCTTAAACTAAATCATACGGGAAAACTAAAATCATAAGGACAACTCATGTTCTATTATTTCTATCAGACAAATGTCAAAAATATCTCTTTATTAATTATGTTTTTTAATTAAAACTTTATTTTAATTCTAAAAGATCATCAATTCAAAACTGACTTTTAAGGCTCAAACATAATAGGAATTAACAGGCAGGCTGAAGCTTGATGCAGTTAATTATAAATTGAAGCTTTATTTAATCTCTTGTTTTATATTTTCTTGGTACAGTTTAGAGAAGATAACTAAAATCAAAGATTACCTACCTCCCTCGGATATGGTAAATAGGTACTTTGCCTCTGGACTGAGGAAAAAATATTCCATGTCTACTAACCCAAACCTGTACCTTTACTGAGTCTTAGAATAATGAATCTACTTTTGCTGTCTTACAGACACCTGTTCACTGCTTTTTCTAAAATATAAATTTCAATCCAGTGATAAATATTAATATATATCATCTTATAAACTAAATTTCACATAAGCTTCAGGAAATCAAAAAGTCATAAATTTTAAATCTACTTACCACAGACCAAATGGCCATCAGATAAATATGCCTGCCTGTCCTTAAAACTAGGATTATTCCTTTGGTCTTGTGGTTTCTTATGTTCCCCAAGTACTAGACAAATTTTAAGTTTGGTCACAAGTTTATATTTGTCTCAGCAGATTTTCACCTGGCTGACATCCACGGATTACTGCAGACTACAAACTGCTGCATTCTGACTTGCTGAAAGTTGGTGATTAACTAGTCTAATCAATATATTTGTTCCCCGTCTTTTAGCTGGAACATCTAATCAAATGCTTCTAATAAATGCTCCATTGCTTTTTTTTTTTAATAAATCTTTTTTTTTTTTGGATTTGTTTTTTTCGAGACAGGGTTTCTCTGTATAGTCCTGGCTGTCCTGGAACTCACTTCGTAGACCAGGCTGGCCTCGAACTCAGAAATCCACCTGCCTCTGCCTCCCAGTGTGCTGGGATTACAGGCCACCACCGCCCGGATGCTCCATTGCTTTTGACTAACTTTCTAGGGCCCCTTTAACAACATCCTAATGCCAGCAGGAAGCAGAACAAAATATAACATCAATTACCCCACCTTATAGGCTGAGATGCTAAGTCAAAGAGGCCCATATTTCAGCTATAATTGTTTCACAAAGAAAATAATCTTGCAAAAATTAATATTTACTCACAAACCCTTCAGAATGGTATAAGAGTCCTGTGGAAAGCATATTTTTTCTGAAATTTCCATCTAGAAATAAAGCAGAATTTCCCTTGAGTATACATGCAAGAACAGGAATACAATTTTGTTTCCTTCTTACTTATAAGAACTGCTTATGTTACATTCAATGTAATTTTACATAGACGTTCCCATAAGGATAAAATATTTTGTAATATGTGACTAGGGCTTAAGATGTTGCCATATCCCCAAACAGTTTAATATCAGTAATAACTAGAGAAATATGTAATAAGTCTTTTTCAAGGGTATTTCTGCACTCAATGCCAGCAGTTCTAATTCTGAAAATTTGAAGGACAAATAATATAAATAATGTTGGTGCAACTTTAACTAACCAAGTAAAAGATCTATATGAAAAAAATTTCAAATCTTTGAAGAAAGAAATTTAAAAAGATATGAGAAAATGGAAAGTTCTCCCATCTCATGGATCAGTAGAACTGGCATAGTAAAATGGCCATTCTATTGAAAGCAATAGAAAGATTCAATGTAATTTTCATGAAAATTTCAAGACAGTTTTCATGAAGCTTGAGAAAGCAATTCACAACTTCATATGGAAAAATAAAAAATCCAAAAATCTACAACAATCTTATACAGTAAAAGAACTTCTGGAGATATCAACATCCCTTATTTCAAGCTGTACTACAAAGCAGTAGTAACTGAATCTGCATGGTATTGACATAAAAACAGACAGATCAATGGAATCAAATAGAAGAATCTGAAATAAATCTATGCATACTTGATTTTTGACAAAGAAGCCAAAAGTATACAGTGAAAAAAATTAAGTATCTTTTACAAATGGGGCTGGTCTAACTGGATGTCTGCATGTTAAAAAGTTAAAATAGATTCATATTTAGAACCCTGAACAAAATTCAAGTTTTGGTGGATCAAAGGCTTCAACATAAAATTGGATACAATCGGTCTGAAAAAATGAGAACAATGGGAAATAGCCTTGAATAAATTGACACAGGCAACAACATTCTGAACACAACAGCAACAGTTCAGACATTCACATCACCAATGAATAAAGGTGACCTCATGAAACTGAAAAGCTTCTGTAAGACAAATGGGAAAATAGTTTCACCAACTCCACTTCTGATTGAATGCTGACATCTAAAACACATGCAAAACTCAAGAAACTAGGTATCAATAAACCAAATAATCCAATTAAAAATTTGTGTACATATCTAAACAGAATTCTTGACAGAGCATTCTCTTACAGCTGAGAAGCATTTAAAGAAATGATCAAAAACTTTTGGGTGGCAGGGAAATGCAAATCAAAACAACTCTGACACTTCATCTTACACCAGTCAGAACGGCTAACAAACAAAAACTCAAGTAACAACTCGCGGCTGGCCAGGATGTTGAGCTAGCAGAACAATCTACCATTGCTTATAGGAGTACAAACTTGTACAATCACTTTGAAAATAAACTTGTCAGTTTTTTAGACAACGTGGAATAGTTCTACCTCATGGACCAACTATACCACACATGGGCAAATACTCAAAAGAAGGTCTAGGACACTTGCTCAGCTTAATGATAAAGACAGTGTGATTTATTTACACAAGGGCACAATGGAGTAATACTCATCCATTAATAGCAATGAAATGAAATTAGTAGAAAAATGGATAAAATGAATGAGATAACTTAAACCCAAAATGACAAACATTATATGCGCTCAATTATAAGTAGATATTAGTCATAAAGTACAGAATAATAATGCTACAAATCAATCACAGACACAAAGAAACTAAGTAACAAAGAGGGCCTAAGGGGGCATGCTTAAATCTTAATGAGAAAGGCAATGTAAAAGACTTTTAATCCGCCCTGCAGGCAGCTGCCATATTGCCTGCAGCTTCCCGCCCAGCTGGCGGTGGGGAAGCCGGAGGGTCACCCAGCGTCCCAGGTGCTCAGAACCATCCGGCGGCGGCGGCAGAACCAGGTACCCGACACAGCCCGAGCTTAAGACCTTCGGGGACTCAGGCCTGGAGTGGGAATTGGGCACAGAATAGCGGGTGCACTCTGCACTCGCGCGCGGGGCGGACCCCGACCTCCCTGCAGGCAGCTGCCATATTGCCTGCAGCTTCCCGCCCAGCTGGTGGTGGGGAAGCCGGAGGGTCACCCAGCGTCCCAGGTGCTCAGAACCATCCGGCGGCGGCGGCAGAACCAGGTACCCGACACAGCCCGAGCCTAAGACCTTCGGGGACTCAGGCCTGGAGTGGGAATTGGGCACAGAATAGCGGGTGCACTCTGCACTCGCGCGCGGGGCGGACCCCGAGCTCCCTGCAGGCAGCTGCCATATTGCCTGCAGCTTCCCGTCCAGCTGGTGGTGAGGAAGCCAGAGTCAGCCAGTGTGCCAGGTACCCAGACCCAGCCGGAGGCCGAACCAGCCTCCCATCCAGCCAGTGGCAGGGAAGCTGGAAACCGGACCCAGCCAGCTTCCCAGCAGCTTGGGACCAGCAGGCGGAACCAGATAACTGAGATATCCCAACTTTAAGACCCCTGGGGAAACAGGATATCAGACAGCGAACCCTGAGCAGGAGCAGTGCAGAGCAGCCGCCCAACAGGCGGAACCAAATACCTGGGATATCCTGAGGTTAAGACCTCGGGGGACTCAGGCCACCTGTCAGCAATCTGTGAGCAAGACCCCCGCAGGACAGTGATTCAGGTATCCCAGTCACTGGGAAATAGCCTTACAACCCCACAGGAGGGTCAAGCACCAGCTAGTATCTACAGGACCAACTAACACCAGAGTTAACCAGATGGCAAAAGGCAAACGTAAGATCGCTACTAACAAAAATCAAGGCAATATGGCGGCATCCGAACCCAGTTCCCCAACAGCAATAAATATTGGATACCCCGAAACACCAGAAAAACAAGACTCAGATCTAAAATCACTGGTCAGGATGCTGATAGAGGAACACTTAGATAAATCTCTTAAAGTAATACATGAGAAAATAGATCAAAAGCTAGAAGCCATTGCAAGACAAACACAATTAAATCCCAGATATCTCAACACACCAGAAAAACAAGACTCAGATCTAAAATCACTGGTAAAGATGCAGATTGAGGATCACTTAGATAAATTTCTTAAAGTAATAGAGGAGAAAATAGATCAAAAACTAGAAGCCCATACAAGGCAGACACAAAAATCACTTAAAGAAATCCAGGAGAATATAGAGCAAAAAGTGAATCCCAATAAGGGGGAGAAACAAAAATCACCCAAAGAAATACAAGAGAACATGGGTCAACGAGTAGAAGTCATAAAGGAGGAAACACAAAAATCCCTTAAAGAATTACAGGAAAACACAAACAAGCAACTGAAAGATCTGAGCAAAACCATACAAAATCTAAAAACAGAAGTAGAAACAACTAAGCAATCGCAAAGGGAGACAATGTTGGAAATAGAAAACCTTGGGAAGAAATCAGGAGTCATAGATGCAAATATCAACAATAGAATACAAGAGATAGAAGACAGAATCTCAGATGCTGAAGATACCATAGGAACCATGGATTCAACAATTAAAGAAAATGCAAAATGCAAAAAGCTGGTAACCCAAAACATTCAGGAAATCCAGGACACAATGAGAAGACCAAACCTAAGGATTATAGGGATAGATGAGAATGAAGATCTACAACTTAAAGGGCCAGCAAATATCTTCTACAAAATTATGGAAGAAAATTTCCCCAACCTAAAGAGAGAGATGCCCATGAATATACAAGAAGCCTTTAGAACCCCAAATAGACTGGACCAGAACAGAAATACTTCCCGTCACATAATAGTCAAAACCCCAAATGTACTAAACAAAGAAAGAATATTAAAGGCAGTAAGAGAAAAAGGACAAGTAACATATAAAGGAAGACCTATCAGAATTACACCAGACTTCTCACCTGAGACCATGAAAGCTAGAAGATCCTGGGCAGACCTTATGCAGACCCTAAGAGAACACAAACTTCAGCCAAGACTACTATACCCAGCGAAACTCTCAATTGCCATAGATGGGGAAACCAAGATATTCCACGACAAAACCAAATTTGCAAGATACTTATCTACAAACCCAGCCCTACAAAGGATAATAGGGGAAAAATACCAACACAAGGGGGGAAACAACACCCCAGAAGAAACAAGATAGAAACCCCATCTCATCCAACCCAAAAGAAGAGAACCACTCAAATACAAATAATAATAACAATTCCCAAAATGTCAGGAAGTAATAATTACTATTCCTTAATATCTCTTAATATCAATGGACTCAATTCCCCAATCAAAAGACACAGACTAACAGACTGGATACGGAAACAGGACCCTACATTTTGCTGCATACAGGAAACACATCTCAGTGTCAAAGACAAACACCTCCTTAGAGTAAAAGGCTGGAAGACAGTTCTACAAGCAAATGGTCCCAGGAAACAAGCTGGAGTAGCCATTCTAATATCAGATAAAATCGACTTTCAACCTAAAGTCATCAAAAGAGACACAGAAGGTCACTTCCTGCTTGTCAAAGGGAAAATCCACCAAGAAGAATTCTCAATACTGAACATCTATGCACCAAATGCAAGGGCACCCTCATTCGTAAAAGAAACTTTACTAAAGCTTAAAGCACACATCGCACCTAACACAATGATTGTAGGTGACTTCAACACTCCACTCTC
Organism: Apodemus agrarius; assembly: GCA_964023405.1. Lineage (NCBI taxonomy): Eukaryota > Metazoa > Chordata > Mammalia > Rodentia > Muridae > Apodemus > Apodemus agrarius. Next base: position 76,590,768 of record OZ030010.1, read on the forward strand.
CTCAATGGACCGATCAGGAAAGCAGAAACTAAACAGGGACACAGTGAAACTAATTGAAGCTTTGGACCAATTGGATTTAACAGATATATATAGAACATTCCATCCTAAAACAAAAGAGTATACCTTTTTCTCAGCACCGCACGGTACCTTCTCAAAAATTGATCATATAATTGGTCACAAGACAGACCTCAACAAATACAAGAAGACCGAACTAATCCCATGTCTCCTATCGGATCACTATGGAGTAAAAGTGGTCTTCAATAGCAAGAAGAACTACAGAAAGCCCACATACACATGGAAACTGAACAATACTCTACTCAATGACACCCTGGTCAAGGAAGAAATAAAGAAAGAAATCAAAGACTTTTTAGACTTCAATGAAAATGAAGGTACGACCTACCCAAATCTCTGGGATACAATGAAAGCAGTGCTAAGAGGAAAACTCATAGCCCTGAGTGCCTCCAAAAAGAAACTGGAAAGAGCATACACTAGCAACTTAACAGCACACCTGAAGGCGCTGGAACAAAAAGAAGCTAACTCACCCAGGAGGAGTAGAAGAGAGGAAATCATCAAACTAAGGGCTGAAATCAATCAAGCAGAAACAAAGAGAACCATACAAAGAATCAACAAAACCAAGAGCTGGTTCTTCGAGAAAATCAACAAGATAGATAAGCCCTTAGCTAGACTAACCAAAGGGCACAGAGATAGTATCCAAATTAACAAAATTAAAAATGAAAAGGGGGATATAACAACAGAAACAGAGGAAATTCAAAAGATCATCAGATCCTACTACAAAGGCCTATACTCAAAACAACTGGAGAATCTGGAGGAAATGGAAAATTTCCTAGACAGATACCAAATACCAAAATTAAATCAGCATCAAGTAGACCAGCTAAACAGTCCCATAACCCTTAAAGAAATAGAAGGGGTTATAGAAAGCCTCCCAACCAAAAAAAGTACGGGACCAGATGGTTTTAGTGCAGAATTCTACCAGACCTTCAAAGAAGACTTAACACCAATACTCTTCAAACTATTCCACAAAATAGAGACAGAAGGGACACTGCCCAACTCATTCTTCGAAACCACAATTACGCTGATACCTAAACCACAAAAAGATCCAACAAAGAAAGAGAACTACAGGCCAATTTCTCTTATGAATATAGATGCAAAAATACTAAATAAAATCCTTGCCAACCGAATCCAAGAGCATATCAAAACGATCATTCACCATGATCAAGTAGGCTTCATTCCAGGAATGCAGGGATGGTTCAATATACGGAAATCCATCAATGTAATCCACTACATAAACAAACTAAAAGAAAAAAACCACATGGTCATCTCATTAGATGCTGAAAAAGCATTTGACAAAATTCAGCATCCTTTCATGCTAAAAGTCTTGGAAAGAGCAGGAATTCAAGGCCCATACCTAAACATAGTAAAAGCAATCTACAGCAAACCAGTAGCCAACATCAAAATAAATGGAGAGAAACTTGAAGCAATTCCACTAAAATCAGGGACTAGACAAGGCTGTCCTCTCTCTCCATATCTTTTCAATATAGTACTTGAAGTTCTAGCGAGAGCAATCAGACAACATAAGGAAGTCAAAGGGATACAAATTGGAAAGGAAGAAGTCAAAGTATCATTATTTGCAGATGATATGATAGTCTACTTAAGCGATCCAAAAAACTCCACCAGAGAACTTCTACAGCTGATAAACAACTTCAGCAACGTGGCTCGTTATAAAATTAACTCAAGCAAATCAGTAGCCTTCTTGTACTCAAAGGACAAGCAGGCTGAGAAAGAAGTTAGGGAAATAACACCCTTCACAATAGCCACAAACAACATAAAGTACCTTGGCGTAACTCTAACCAAACAAGTGAAAGATCTGTATGACAGGAACTTCAAGTCCCTGAAGAAAGAAATCGAAGAAGACCTCAGGAGATGGAAAAATATTTCTTGCTCCTGGATTGGCAGGATCAATATAGTAAAAATGGCCATCTTGCCAAAAGCAATCTACAGATTCAATGCAATCCCCATCAAAATCCCAAATCAATTCTTCATAGATCTAGAAAGAGCAATTCTCAAATTCATCTGGAGCAACAAAAAACCCAGGATAGCTAAAACTATTCTCAACAATAAAAGGACTTCTGGGGGAATCAATATCCCTGACCTCAAGCAGTACTACAGAGCAATTGTGTTAAAAACTGCATGGTATTGGTACAGCAACAGGCAGGTAGATCAATGGAATAGGATTGAAGACCCAGAAATTAACCCACAGACTTATGGTCACTTGATCTTTGATAAAGGAGCCACAACCATCCGGTGGAAAAAAGATAGCCTTTTCAACAAATGGTGCTGGTTCAACTGGAGGTCAACATGCAGAAGAATGCGAATTGACCCACTCTTATCTCCTTGTACTAAGATCAACTCCAAGTGGATCAAGGACCTCCACATAAAACCAGACACACTGAAACTATTAGAAAAGAAACTTGGGAAGACCCTGGAGGACTTGGGCACAGGGGAAAAGTTCCTGAACAGAACACCAATAGCTTATGCTCTAAGATCAAGAATCGACAAATGGGACCTCATAAAATTACAAAGTTTCTGCAAAGCAAAGGACACTGTCAGAAGGACAAAACGGCAACCAACAAAGTGGGAAAAGATCTTCACCAACCCCACATCCGACAGAGGGCTAATATCCAATATATACAAAGAACTCAAGAAGTTAGACCGCAAAGAACCAAATAACCCTATCAAAAAATGGGGCACAGAGCTAAACAAAGAATTCTCACCAGAAGAAATTCGGATGGCCGAGAAACACCTTAAAAGATGTTCAACATCATTAGTCATCAGGGAAATGCAAATCAAAACAACCCTGAGATTCCACCTCACACCAGTCAGAATGGCTAAGATTAAAAACTCAAGAGACAACAAGTGCTGGCGAGGATGTGGAGAAAGAGGAACACTCCTCCACTGTTGGTGGGATTGCAAAATGGTAAAACCGCTCTGGAAATCAGTTTGGCGGTTCCTCAGAAAATTGGGCATGTTACTTCCAGAGGACCCTGGCATACCACTCCTGGGCATATACCCAGAGGATTCCCCTGCATGCAATAAGGACACATGCTCCACTATGTTTATAGCAGCCTTGTTTATAATAGCCAGAAATTGGAAGCAGCCCAAATATCCCTCAAAGGAGGAATGGATACAGAAAATGTGGTATATTTATACAATGGAATACTACACAGCAATTAAAAATAATGAATTCATGCAATTTGTAGGTAAATGGTTAGACCTGGAAAATATCATCCTGAGTGAATTAACCCAATCACAAAAGAATGCACCTGAAATGCAATCACTGATAAGTGGATATTAATGAGCCCAGAAGCCCTAAATACTCAAGACACAAATAGCAAGTCAAATGATTCCCAAGAAGAAGAAAGGAGAGGACCCTGGGCCTGTAAAGATTGCTTCCAGTTTAGTAAAGAAACCGAGGGGGGAGGAGGAATTATTGGGGAACAGATGGGGGGGAGAGGAACTATGGGAACTATGGTGGGTGGGAACTGGGAAAGGGGAAAGCCTTTGGAATGTAAACATAGAATATAGAAAATAAAATTAAAAAAAAAAAAAAAGACTTTTAATCCACTATGTTCATAGCAGCCTTATTTATAATAGCCAGAAGCTGGAAGGAGCCCAGATGTCCCTCAAAGGAGAAATGGATACAGAAAATGTGGTATATTTATACAATGGAGTACTATTCAGTAATTAAAAATAATGAATTCATGCAATTTGTAGGTAAATGGTTGGATCTGGAAAATACATCCTAAGTGAGTTAACCAAATCACAAAAGAATACACATGAAATGCAATCACTGATAAGAGGATATTAATGAGCCCAGAAGCCCTAAATACTCAAGGAATAATTAGCAAATCAAAAGATTCCGAAGAAGAAGGAAGGAGAAGACCTTGGTCCTGAAAAGACTGGATCCAGTTTTTTAGGAGAGTACCAGAACAGAAAAAAGGCTGGGGGTGGGGGGGATAGGTGGGAGGCGGAGGGTGGGGGAGAGGACTTATGGGACATAGGTTGAAGGGAAAACTGGGAAAGGGGAAAGCCTTTGGAATGTAAACAAAGAATATAGAAAATATATATATACACACACACATATATATATATATATGTATATATATATATGTGTGTGTATGTATGTATATGTGTATATATATATATATATATATACACACACACATATATGACTTTTAATCCAGCAACATGGCTACAATGGCAAATGATCACATCCAAATACCTTCTAGGTCTGAGTGATCTAGCTAGAATGACACACCATTAAATTAATCCTTCTGGCTGGAATACAGACATACCTTTTGCATACATCTTTAACCAAAAACAGTGTAGGTAATGTTAGTTTGTAGAAAGAAGTAGCCATGTTTGAAGGCAATGCCTAGTGGAAGGGCAGACAAAGTGATGAATCAAGGAACGATTAAACAGAATGAGTCAGATAGATTATGCTGTAAGACCCGTGAAATGGGGAGACCCCCACGAAATGGGGAAACCTCCCACTCAAGTCTTGGGATAAAGCGACACCCAAAGAATCAGTCAAAGATCATCTTGCTGCAAAGCACACGAGGCCTTTATTGGGGGTCCAGTGCACTGGGATCGACTAGTAACCACGCAGGGTCAGAGGAGATCGATCCTTTGTGTCTGGCGAAAAGAGTATTTGAAACCAAAAAAATCACAGAAGGGGGAGGGCTTGGGGGATTCAGATAGGGAAGTTTCACATAGATCATGAGGCAATGCATCCCTGGGGAGGGACCGGGTGTAACTGCATTCCACAAGATGGATTAACTGCATTCCTTCCACAAGATGGATTAACTGCATTCCACAATATGTTGGGCAAACATCAACTATCTATAGAATGCAGAACAACCTTTGCAGTTAGCTAGTTCCTGGAATAGGGGTCAGGGAGGATAGGAGTTATGGTGGCACTCTGGCCTTCTAAAGCAAGATTTTCTGGGGGTAAATAAATTTTCAAGGCAGGATCTTTCAATGCCCAACTCTTATGAGCATAGACAGGAAAGAGAGACTTGACAGAGCAGTGCATAGAGAGGGGGAGGAGAAGAGGGGGCCACAAAGAAAAGAAGATGGAGGCAGAGAGGGAGAAAGGAAGAGAGAGGAAGAGGGGGGGAGTCAAAACAGGGGGAAGGGGAGATGGGTAGAGAAAGGTAGAGGTAGAGAGAGAAACAGAGAGAGAAAGAAGTAGAGGGAGAGAGGAAAAAGAGGAGACAATTTTCCTGGGATAATTTTACAGACAGGTTACAGGTCTGAAGACAGAATGAACCAGAGAATTTGAATAAAGCAGAAGATTAGAACAAATTACCAGATTTAATTTGAGCAGAGCAATTCAGTCAGAAACTGAGAAAAGTCAGTTTGCTAGAGTTCAAAAAAGTTAGAAAGAATGTGCTTATTGAGCAGTAAGCCTCTAAGACAATTACGTACAGTGTATCAAAATTTTATTTATAGGGCAATAGAGTTGACCTCAGAAGATGAATGAAAGGAGGAAGCTGGGTTTGGGAGGGGTTGGGGATGAGAACTAGAGAGATGAGTTTGGGGGAGTACACAGAGAGTACTGGGAGAGACAACTGAATGGGATGGATATCTGGGACAAGCTAGAAACTTGGAACAATAGAAACTTCCAGGAATCTATTAGGGTGGCCATAGCTAAGACTCCTAACAATGGAAGCCATGGAGCCTGAATCAGCCATCTCCTGTAGCCAGGCAAGATTTCTAATGGAGCTATTGGTACGCCAACCCAGACACAAAACCTTAGACCCACAGTTTGTCCTGATGATAGGATGTGCAGGTTTGGGGATGAAGTAGAACTTGAGGGAAGGGCCAAACAATGAATGGCTGAGACCCATGCCATGAAATGGAGCCCACTCCTGATACTACTGATGATAAGAAACTATACTTGCAGATAAGAACCTAGCATCAATGTCATCATAAGAGCTTTACCCACCCATTGTTGGAAGCCAATGCAGAGACCAACAGTCAAATATTAATTGAAGCTTAGAGAATCCTGTGGAAGGGTGGATGAGGAGGATTGACAGAACCAGGGTCCTGAATACCATAAGAAAACCAAGAATCAACTAATCTGGACCAGTGGGGGTTCATGGAGCCTGAACTATCAAGCACAGAGCATAAATGCCCACTACACGTGTGTAGGATTTGTCCACCTGGTTCTTCATGTGGAACTCCTAAAACTAAAGCAGGGGTTGTCTCTATATTGTCCGCCTTTGGATCCTTTTCCCCTATCTGGACTGCCTTGCCTAAACTTTATTGGAAGAGATTATACCTAGTTTTGCTGTGGACTGATATGCTAGGGCTGATTGATGTCCATGGGATACCTCAGCTTTTCTGGGCACAGAAAGAGAAGAGGTGGGAGGGGCTGGAAAGAGAGAAGGAGGGACTGGTAGGAGAGGAGAGAAGGGAAGCTGTGATGGTGATGTAAAGTGAATAAATAACTTAATTGATAAAAAAGTAGTAAGTAATCTCAGACAAGCTAAACATCTAAAAATGTAGAGACCAAGCAACATCCCTCGAAGACACTCAGAAAAACTATTACCCAGAAAAACAAACAAACAAAATCAAAACCAAAAAAAAAAAAAAAACACTCCAGGGGCTGGAGAGATGGCTCAGTGGTTAAGAGCACTGACTGCTCTTCTGAAGGTCCTGAGTTCAAATTCCAGCACCCACATGGTGGCTCACAACCATCCGTAACGAGATCTGATGCCCTCTTCTGGAGTGTCTGAAGACAGCTACAGTGTACCCACATAAATAAATAAATAGATCCTTTAAAAAAAAACACTCCAGTTTGTCACATTTCCTTCAAGTTTTGAAATGCACTCTAGGTTTCTAGCTTTTGTAGGTTGTCACCCTTACTGGTGTCAGCTTTTTGTGATCCAGTTATCTTTGAGTCTTTCTATTGCTGTAACCACTCACCCAGTGATAGTTTGTATATGCTTGGCCCAGGGAGTGGCACTCTTAGGAGGTGTATCCTTGTGGGAGTAGGTGTGTCACTTTGGGCATGGGGTTTAATACCCTCATCCTAGTATTCTGCTATCAGACTTCAGAAGAAGATATAGAACTCTCAGCCCCTCCTGCACCATGCCTGCCTGGATGCTGCCATGCTCCTGCCTTGATGATAATGGACTGAACTTCAGAACCTGTAAGCCAGCCCCAATTAAATGCCATCTTTATAAGAGTTGCCATCATCATGGTTTCTGTTCACAGCAGTAAATCTCTAACTAAGACACACCCATATTCTTATAAGTACTTTCAACAAAACTCTGGTTCACCAAGTGGGACATTGTTGGCCTATCATTTGTTTCTGGCTGGGTACTGTAGAAGTTTGTTCTAGGAATACTGTCACACATTAGAGTAGACCTCTATTATTAAACAACATATTAGAATAATTTTATTGTTCAAGGAATTTTAGAGCTAGTTTACAATTCAAATCACAGAATTCTTTGTCTCTAACAGTGATAGTTCATCAAACATATAGTTGATATGTTTAATAAGATAAATTAGCAACACATGGGTTTCATGATCGACTAATAAGAAAGCTTAAAGTTCTTTCACGATTTTCTGATTTCCTTATTTCACATGTATTTTCTACTATAGATCAAAAAAGCAAACTAAACATTTAAATCAAATTATTCTAGGAAAATATTAAGCCACGTTTTAAATTCCTGTTAAAATGTTTATAGGTACCAGATTTCTGGAATAAGCTATGTCTCATAAATATATTTACTGTATCATTCTCAATCAAATGGTAGACCTGCTTTTCTGTTTACATCTTAGTCTAACACATATTGTATAAGGAAAATGAAATATTTATATCTGATAACTTGTAACTTTATGTTTGAAAACCATGGACCAAAACAATTTAAGATAATATTAACCATGTCCACTATCACTTTCTCACAGCCAGTTCTTATCTGTATTTTCAGTATATGTGGTCAGGAAGAAAAAGAGGCTATTGAATATATGTTTATGTAAGACACATTAATCATATTATTAAGAATCTACTGTTAAATAGATTTTCTGATAGCCGTAATATCCTGCAAAATCTTACCCACCACATAGCATTTTAATTTCAACTAACAGAGAAGGTAGCTTCTGGATAACCTTCAAATATGAGGCAATTATTTGATAAAATTTTTAAAGTCACAATTTTTCTCAATTATCTCATTTTCTGTGAGTAAGAAGTAATATCTCTCATGGCTCTTTTGTCCTAAGTAACACAGAAGTTTTCGTTATACTTTCTTTTCCAAAATCGCTCTGAATTAATTCTTGTTCCCACTTTCCATTATTTCATACAAAAGTGTGTTATTTCCATGTTTCTGTGAATTTTAGTAATTTTCAAAAGATATATGGCAAATATTTTCTTTCTCGGTGAACTAAAACATGACCATGAATTACAGTGTTATAACTAACTAAAAACCAAATTGTGTCAGGAAAATAGTAGCAATCAAATTGTATATTAACTCATTTTTATAATCACTTTATAAAGTAGTTTTATATTACATTTATTGAATCACTAAGAACATTATTTTGAGATTTGTATCCAATATATACTGGATATTATCTAAAGTAATTATTAGTTTATGTGAAAATTACTTTAGGGTACTTGATCATGGAATATACTAGTCCTACCATGTTCCCCACCATCCTAAAGGATTTGATCTGATAGAAAGACAAAATGGCCCTTTGAAGACAGTTACAGTGCCAATTTGGTGGCAACAGCATGGAGGGCTGGGACAGGGTTCTTTAGAAGGCAGTACATGAGTTGGATCAGCTTCCAATATATGGTATATTTTCTCCCATAGTCAGAATCCATGAGTCTAGAAATCAAGGGGTGGAAACGGCAATAGTTCCACTCCTAGTGACCCACTAGGAAAGTTTTTGTTTCCTGTCCCTACAACCCTAAGTTCTGCTGGCCTAGAAGTTTTGGTTCCAGAAAGGGGGGGTGCTCCTGCTAAGAGCTACAACAAACATTCCATTAAACTGGAAGCTCAGACTTCCCCCTGGCAATTTTGGCTTTCTAAAGTCCTTATACCCACAGGCTAAGGAAGGAATAAGAGTGTTAGAAGGAGTGATAGATCCAGATTATCAAGGGGAAATTGAATTGCCTCTCCACAGTGAAGGTAAGAAAGATTATTCCTGGAGTGCAAGAGATCCTCTTAGTACTACTATATCCTGCCATTAAAGTCAGTGGGAAACTCAAACAGCCTAATCCAAGCAGGATGACAAAGGGCACAGACCTATCAGGAATGACGGTATGTGTTATTTCTTCAGGAAAAGAGCCAAGACATGCCAAGGTGCTTTCAGAGGGTGGAGGAAACACAGAATGGGTAGTAAAGGAACATGGTTTTTTTTTTTTTTTTGGTTGTTGTTGTTGTTGTTTTTTTTGGGGGGGTGGTTTTTACAGATAGGGTTTCTCTGTGTAGTCCTGGCTGTCCTGGAACTCACTCTGCAGACCAGTCTGGCCTCGAACTCAGAAATCCGCCTGCCTCTGCCTCCCAAGTGCTGGGATTACAGGCGTGTGCCACCACCACCCTGCCTGTAAAGGAATATAGTTATAAATATTGTCTAAGGCCATGTGACTTGACCAGTTGTAAAAACAAGGATTATGAAGTGGTATGAATGCTTCTGTTACATTTTGTTAAGAACACATTTGCATAGATATTTGTGCTTTCTTCCTATTTCTTTATCATCAATTAAGAGAATATCAATTGGAATTTAAGTTGAGATACTAAAAGGATGTTCCCCAGGGACATTGACCTATTCTAAATTTACAATGTGTTTGTGGTTGTACAAGGGACAGCTATATCATGTTAGGCATATTTATGAGGTGGTTATTGTTTCATTTGGGCATGAGATATGATTTATGTCAAGCTGACAAGGGGTGGATTATGGTGATTATTCCTGGTTATCTACTTGACTACAACTGGAAAGAACTACAATCCAGAATTGAAGGACACACCTGTGATCCAGATCTTTTTCATTATTATTATTGAATATATTCTTCATTTACATTTCAAATGTTATTCCCTTTCCTGGTATGCTCCCTCCCAGAAAACCCCCAACTCTTCCTCTCTCCCCCTGCCTCCATGAGGATGCCCCTCCACCCAAACCACTCTCACCTACCCTTGATTTCCCCACACTGGGGCATCTATCCAGCCTTCATAGGACCCTTGAAGGACCTCTCTTCCCACTGATGCCCAGCAAAGCATTCCTCTGCCACAAATGCAGCTGGAACCATGTGTTTCCCTTGGTTGATGGCTTAGTCTCTGGAAGCCCTGGGGAATCTGGTTGACTGACATCATCCTTCTTCATAGGAAGAGGCTACAAACACCTTCAGCTCCTCCAGCCTCCCTCCAACTCCTCCATTGGGGACCCCACGCTCAGTCCAATGGTTGGCCGCTAGCATCTGCCTCTGTATTTGTCAGGCTCTGGCAGAGCCCCTCAGGAGACAACCATATCAGGCTCCTTTTAGCAACCACTTCTTAGCATCCACAATAGTGTTAGGGTTTGGATGAATTCTCATCCAAATTGTGGAGACAAAGTGTAGAGGGGAGACTGAAGGAAAGACCATCCAGAGACTGTAATCAAGATCTTATGAGTAGAAGGTACAAGTTTCTGACCTGGATCTTGACATGGAGATCTTGAGGCGCAGTTGCCATGACACCTTTAATCCCAGGAGATTGAGGCAAGGAGATCTCTGAGTTCAAGGTCAGTCTGGAACAAAGCAAATTCAAAATGCAGGTATGGTGGCACACACTTTTAATCCAGGCTACACCTTTGGCTAGAGGCCTACATGTGGACATTGGAAGAAGGAAGATTCACTGTCTTCTTTGACTGCTTGAACTTACTTGCCAGAACATCTGTTGGAACCTATTTCTGCAGAAGACCAGCTGAAACAACTAGCCTCATGGGACTGAACTACTACTAGATTCCTAGTCTTCCCATTCACTGCTGTCCATTATTAGGTAAGTTGGACTACAGACTGTAAGTCATTACAATAATTTTTCTTAACGTATAGAGACATTTCATAAGTTCTGTGACTCTAGAGAACCCTGACTAATATCTATTCTAAACAAAAGGATTTTATTACTAATATTTGGCAGATGAAGGGATTGGTGCATAAGTAGTTTAAATAATTTCTTCATAGTCTCACAGCCAGTCAGTGAAAAAAATCTATGATTGGAACATGTGTAGGCTGCCTGTAAAGTTTAGTTACATTAACCACAGTAGATCAAGAAGCCATGTCACAGTAAAGTCAAATGATCATATAATAATCATGCCAAAGACTTCATATTAGTACCTTGGCTATCAATCCATTATTTCATAGCATCTACAAATTAGCCTCTCCCCATCTTATAAGGCTAAGTTATAAAAATGAGGTATTTGGAAAATCCCTGAATGTCTGGAATGATTTTAGGATGTTTATAGATACAGGAACACAAGAAAGCATTGATAAGGGCCTAAAGGAGGATGGTGATACTAGAACTTATATGCCTGGTATAATGTAAAAGTACAATGGATTGTTATGAGCGTAATTAAGCATTCTATGACTATATTCAAAGTTCACTGCATAGTAGCATACTGTAAACCTTACCAAGAATTCACAGCGAGCGAGGTCTTAAACCTTATAAGAGAATCTACTATTATTTTAATTTGTAGACATTGCTAAACTGCCTTCTACAGACTTATCCTAACAACAATAGACTAATCCAATTATTAACTCTCATCAGAGAACCTTCTTTTTACAGTGGATGACAATTAATAAAGTGATTTTCATACCCTTCCTTCAAGACTCAGGAAGTCATCATGGCAAAGAAAGTAGACAGATGGCAAAAGCCAGAGGTCAGGAAGAATTATAAGGAAAATACTGTCCTCAGGACATGAAAGAGCTACCACACTAAAAAACTTCCAGTAACTATGGTTGCTTACATGAGACTTGCACAAGATCAAGTCACTAACACTCAAGGATAGATAGGAGATGGGATCTCCAGATATCACTTCTAACTGAGAAAGTATTGACAATTCCTGCAATTCCTGGGGAAGAGAGAGTTAGTGTTTTTCAGTATCATGATCTCTCTTGGGAATGGCCCTACACACATATACATATTGGCAGCAGTAATTAGACTCAGTGTTTTAGTAGAAACAAAAGAAAAAGAAGACATGAAGCTAGTTAAGAGAAAAATGTGTATGGGTCAGTCAAGAAAAGTTGGACAAAGAAGGAAGATGAATATGGTCAAAATACATTATATTCATGTATAAAAATCTTAAAGAATAAATATATATGGATTTTAAATTCAGGTACCCTAAGTGGGTAGATAATTCAAATCCCACAAGTCAACAACAGTGAACAAACAAAAACACCATTGCCTACTGTAGGGTTCTCTATGAGTTATTAATCAAAAGGTCTCCAGAGATTCTCCAAAATAACATGCACTATTTGACATATGCTCATGGTAGCCCACGATCCCTAGATTATGCATCATATTGCTAAGGATAGTATATATTTATATAAGACACAGCAAAGTCATGCACTCAATGCTTCTTTAATGCTTAGATTGCAGAGTTCCAAAGGTGATATGCAGGCAGCTGAAGGGAAAAAAATCATCCATGCTGCAATATTGACCTGGCAGGAAAGATGTGTCCATTGACGAATTCATGGCATTATTGTTACTAGAGGTAGCCACATGCTTTCTGATTGAATGTTAAGCCTACTCCACAAGAGGGAATTCATGTCTGGGACTCTAAATCTGGCAAAAAGCCCATGCCTGTGGACATCATAGGCCTAGGGGACTCTGATATTATCACTTGGCATGGATGGACAACCTTGTAACTATTTATGTTTATACATATAAAAATGCTGATATATTTGATCAGATATTTTTCCCTTTTGCTGTAGAGAGTAGTGAATGTAGACTCGTAGCTAGTCAAGGTGATGGGAACATGTTACTCTTTAGTACGGAGTAAATGAGAGATCTGTGTCACCTATTTCAAGGCTCAGGAATATATCACAAAATATCCAACAGAGGGAAGATAAGACCTGAATGTTTTGGATGTAAGTGCTGCTAATTGTTGTCATCTGGGTATGATAAGGTCCCTGCAATCATGATCTCACAGAAGTGCTGATTGCTTACAGTGGGCCTGACTTGAGTGATTCTATCAATATCCAGTAATGGGAAGTTGATGGGATCAAGGTAAACTGCCCCTCCTAGGGAGACTATTGTCTGTTGAATAATGCCATGGGAGACAGTTCTTTCCTCACTGGTCTAACTACTAGTGAGTCACCCAGGCTCCCGGGGATAGGCCCACATGCATCTTCATCCTGAAGACTCTGGTCACAGTGGGTTTCAAAACAGAAATAAAAGTAAAGATAGAGACAGGGAAATTGAAAGGTGAGATGTAGAAAGAAAGGAAAATAGACAAGAGTGAGGGGGATAAGGCATGTCAATGTGCTTAGAATCTATCTTATATACACCTAGCATTGTCAAAGAATTAGTTTAATTTTAAAATTAATAAAGAGCTTTTTGTAAAAATAGCATAATACTTGCTTATAAAAATAAAAACAAAAGCCGGGCAGTGGTGGCGCATGCCTTTAATCCCAGCACTTGGGAGGCAGAGGCAGGTGGATTTCTGAGTTCCGAGGCCAGCCTGGTCTACAAAGTGAGTTCCAGGACAACCAGGGCTACACAGAGAAACCCCGTCTCAGAAAAAACAAACAAACAAAAAAAGTGGAATTAGTACCTTATTTTTGTGACAAGGGTACACAGTGCAGAGGTTCTCCATCTAGTATTCTTGTAAGGGCAACTTCAGGTTTAACTAGAAGTTGATCTCCTTCATGGAGAATCTCATAAAAAATTAGCCAACTCTGCATTTCTATTCTAGGAACTAAAGGTTAGGATGTCCTAGCTAACTGACATTCTGCTAAACTGCCATTTTGTTAAACTCCTTCCAGCTAACCACTTACCTTAGCTTCTGTTAAATTGCTTACTTTGGTAAGGCCCACTACAGCTTTGGTATTGTGAAAGGAAACAATGCTCTGATCACCTATCAGCTTAATATAATGATCATTCCAGTCAGAACCTGGAAACAACCCAGATGTCCCTCAATGGAGGAATGGATACAGAAAATGTGGTATCTACACAATGGGATGCTACTCAGCCATTAAAAACAATGAATTAAACAATGAATTAAAAACAATGGAGCAGGGGGAGGGAAAAGGGCATGTGGGACCTTTGGGGGTGGGGAACCAGAAAAAGGGAAATGAATTGTAAATATAGAATATATCCAATAAAAAAAGAGAGAATTCAGCAAATCTCTATCTATCCTAACATAAAGATATTGATTTAAAAAAAAACAAAACAATGAATTCATAAAATTCTTTTTTTAATTTTTTTTAATATTCTATGTTTACATTCCAAAGGTTTTCCCCTTTCCCAATTACCCCCCACCATATGTCCCATAATTCCTCTCCCCCCCCTGCTATTCCCCACTCATCCCCCCCCACACACACACACATGATTTCTCTGTTCTGGGTCTACAATACTGGATCCAATCTTTACAGGCCCAGGGTCCTCTCCATTCTTCTTCTTGGGAGTCATTTGACTTGCTAATTGTGTCTTGAGTATTTAGGGCTTCTGGGCTCATTAATATCCACTTATCAGTGATTGCATTTTATGTGTATTCTAAATTCTTATGGCTAATGGTTGGAACTGGAAAATATCATCCTAAGTGAGGTAACCCAATCACAAAAGAACACACATGGAATGCAGTCACTGATAAGTGGATATAAATTAGCCCAGAAGCTCTGAATACCCAAGACACAATTAACATATCAAATGATGCCCAAGAAGAAGGAAGGAGAGGGCCCTGGTCCTGGAAAGGCTTGATGCAGCATTGTTGGGGATTACCAGGACCGAGAAGTGGAAGGGGGTTGATTGGGGAATGGGCAGAGAGAAGAGGGATTATGGGATTTAAGGGGAGGGAGGAAATGGGAAAGGGAAAGGGAAAATCATTTGGAATGTAAACAAAGAATATAGAAAATAATAAAAAAAAACTCAAAAAAAGAAGTTTTACTTATGACAGGGACTGTCACAAAAATAAAATATAATGATCATTCCAATTTAACAGTTTTCTTGGTTCAGTTATATCCGCATGTTAATATCAATCTACTATCATATGCCATTAGAAATGAAAAATGTCTTAATGGATTCTTAGTAGCAGATTACTGCAGAAATAGACATGATAATTTATGAATTAGTTATTGTTGCACATAACAACAGCTTATAAAAGGACATGTGAACAAACTTCAAACTCAATAACATTCAGATAGATAGTAGAAGACCATAGGAAGAAAGGTGTTTTCTACAGTCTTTAAAGTCCATCTTGAATCTCAAATTATTTAGCATATCTTTCCCTGTAATGTATGCAGTATAATTAAAATGAATCAAAATATCTATTTTATCTTTAAAATTTTCAAAATATATATTAAATAATCTTAATGTTTTAATATCCAATCATTAACATCACCAACCAGACTTATTTTGGAACTTAGAAAATATATAGTTTTCTATTGTAAACTAGTGAGAACAAACTAAGGACTAGACTTAAAGAAAAATGATGGACACTGTTGGGAGAAATTTTCTTGAGAAGATAATTTAAATCAGTAAGTCTTAGGTGATGGTGGGTGATACCATTCCCTGGGAAGGTGTGTTTGCTCTGTACAAGAAATTGAGTTAAGCATGAAACTGTGAGTAAACTAGCAAGCTTAATTTCTCTACGTTACCTACTTCAAGTTCCCATTTGAATTCCTGCCCCAATTTTTCTCAGTAATGGATTGTTATCTGAAAGTATAAGCTGAAATAATTTCATTTTGGTCAGGGTGATTTGTAACAGCACAGAAGTGAAAGAAGGTCAAATATCATTCAATATAGTGCATTGACTGGAAAGTACAACTTTGTCTCTTTTTCAATGAAAAGAAATTTTTCCTTGCATTTTTTAATATTTTAGCTTGAGGCTGGAGAGATTGTTCATTGATTAAAAGTACTTGCTATTCTTGCAGAATACTCAGGTTTGGTACCCAGCACTCACAATATAACTCAGTCATTTATAACTCTAGTCCCTTTCTAGGCAACACACACACAGACACACACAGACACATACCACATATACATGTAAAGCACTTATTCATATAAAGTGAAATAAAGCTTTTAAATATACCTGCATTAGAATAAGTTATCTGTCATCATTTTTTCTTTTTGATTGCTGAATCAAACATTTTAAATAATGTGTGGTTTTCTGCATTAAAATGACATGATCTGCAGGCAAAAATTCTACACTACCTGTAGTAGACATACAGTTAAGCATATTTACTTGAAGACAGAATTGATCCAAGTGAAATATATTCATTGATTACAATACCTTTCTATAACACATTCCAAAATTTGCACAACATTTGTGTTCACGTTAATTTGGTTGGGCATGAACTTTAAAAACAGACATAAGAATATTGAATGCAATTATAAAGTTACAGTTTTCTTTTTATATTTCAATTATTCATCAAAGTATGTTGATAACATAATAGTGTATACCACCAAGTTTAAGGCTTAAGCAATATTAGTTTATCACTAAAACAAAAAGTTCTCAGAAATGCTTTATAATTCTTATGCTACCTTAAAATACATTGAAGTTACTACAAAGCTGATTACCCTATTATAACTTTCAATTGTTGTGGAAAAGTTAGCAATGTTTTGTAAATGGAGGTAGGGTGTGGCAGGAGGGTGCACCCCTTCTCCCTTGAGGAACCAACCATATGATGGTCTAGTATAGAATGAAGTTTAATTGGGGGCATGGGAAGGAGGGTTGAGAAAGAAGTAGAGGCAGAGAAAAAGAGGGGCCAAAGGGGAGGGAGGGAGGGAGGGAGGGAGGGAGGGAGAGAGAGAGAGAGAGAGAGAGAGAGACAGAGAGAGAGACAGAGAGACAGAAACAGAGACAGAGAGACAGAGAAGGAGGAGGAGGAGGAGGAGGAGGAGGAGGAGGAGGAGGAGGAGGAGAGGAGGAGAGAAAGGAGGGAAGGGACACGTGGGGTGGGGGGGGAGGATGAGGTCAAACAGTCCTTGGCTCTTACCTGGCGGTTGCTAGGTAACTGCTGGGTGGAGTTTAGAAGGAATGCTAACATCCCAACAGTTAGAATGTTTAAGTCCAGAACCTAAATTTTAATTTCTTAGGCAATCTTTAGTGCTTTTAATAGTTCTTGGGAAATACATGTTTTTGTACAAGTTGTGTACTGTAACACATCATAAACTGCTTTATCTTTCAAAGTACAAAATTGAGCCCACTTTCTTGTCCCATTTTCTCTTCATTTCTAAATTGTCAGATTATCAATGTCAACATCTTTAATACTGAGAAATACTAGTCAAGTGTTTGGCATGAGTTGTACTACACTATTCATAAGTATCAGTGGGAAACAATCAGAAACAGGAAATTATGGGAATGTTACCAATTCAAGAATAGACAAACAAAAACAATATGCCTAGTCCTAGAGTCATTTTTATACAGGAAGACTTTTAAAAAATTAAGAGCAATATTACTTTAGGTATGACTACTGTATTGGCATTACATTTACTGCTTACAAATAATGCAAACTATAGCAAGGTCTTTTTTTTTTCTTCCCCCTTTCTGTCACACTTTTATCAAGTTACATTTTTAACTTCAAAGTTACATTTTTGAAGATTTTAATTCATATAGATTTTTATAAGATTTAACTGATAGTTACTTTAAGCAATGTTATCGCGGCATTAAATTTCCTAAAGTTGTTCATAGTAGAGAATATAATCCTTAAGAAACATAAAATTAAGGGCCATAGTATTTTAACCCTAAACAAATGGAAATTATAGCAAAACTACTGTAGTGAGTAGAGGGACATTGTCTGACATATTCTGAATGGGTAGAAGAGGTTCACTGTGACTCATTAGATCAAAGTCCAACTGCTCTATGAAGCTGTACAGCACAACCAGCTTCAGCCATTTTCCCCTTGCTCCCAACATGCTCGTCTTCTACATTATTCTAATGTAAACACCTACACTGACCTCACATTGACCCCACGTTGATCCCACGTTGACCCCACGTTGACTCCACGTTGACCCACGTGCCCTTCACTCATTACTCTGCTCTCTGTGACGTCATAGATATCCTTTAATGGTTATCCAGATATTCACTGTCCTGCCGCATTGCTAGTGGCAGGCTGCTGGGAGCTGTAGAGCTAAGTGGCTCCAGACAGCTGTGTTTCCTAGCAATTGTTTGGATTCCAGGCATCACAACCTTACAGCAACCACAGCCACAGCGGATTCTTTAACTCTTGGCCCGAAGCCACAGGAGGGAGTCCTTGTAGCCCTACAGGTACAGTTAAATAACTAATGCTTTCAGCCTCCGCCCTCCTCTCTTTCCTCTCTCCTCTCATCCATCTCTGAATTTCACTTTAATAACCTGACAGCCTCCTTCAGCCTAATCCTCTGACATTTTCTCATCTCCCTAGGTACAACAGAGCTATCTACCAGCTGCCACAGTCAGTGAAGATGGTTCATCGTACTTCGGAGTCGGTGGCTCTTAAACGAATTCAGAAGGAGTTACTTGCTTTCTCTCAAGATCCCCCGCCTCAGTGTTCTGCAGGGCCAGTGGCAGAAAATATGTTTCATTGGCAAGCGACCATAATGGGGCCCCAAGACAGCCCCTACCAGGGAGGGGTTTTTTTCCTGTCCGTATACTTTCCGACCAACTACCCCTTCAGGCCCCCCAAGGTTTCGTTCATGACCCGAATTTACCATCCAAACATTAGCAAAAATGGAAGCATCTGCCTAGATATCTTGAATTCTGAGTGGTCACCTGCACTTACGATTTCCAAAGTTCTTCTTTCCATCTGCTCTCTATTATGCGATCCAAACCCAGATGACCCTCTGGTTCCTGAAATCGCGAAGGTCTACCGAAAGGATTTAAGGCAATATTGTAGATTGGCTCGAGAGTGGACCGAGAGATATGCAATGTAATTTCAACATATAATGGTCATAATAATAAAAACTGGTGGTAATTATCAGTCATGTTTTTTTCTTCATTTGAGCAAATCTTTAATCTTTTCTAGACACATATTGTACAATTTCCAAACTAGGATAACTATGGGAGAGGATCAGGGGTGGAAATGAAAGGAAAATGGATGGGATACCAGGAAAGTGGGGAGAGTGTGTGAGGTGAAGTGTATATGGATTGGGTATGGGGAGATGGAAGGTGAAAGAGGGGCAGATGGGTAGGAGTTGGGGTGGAGGAGGGCGGAGGTTCATGAGAAGGGAAGATGGATGGGCGGTGGGAGTGAGAATAAGAACAAATTATTTGGGTGTGGAGGAGAGGAGATGGGATGTGACAGGAGGGCAGATGGACCGATGTGGGGTAGGTCTTGGGTGAATGATGGGGAAATTGGGAGGTGAGGAGTGGACAGATGGAGCTGAGGGAATGTGAGGAGTGGAGGTGGATGGGGTATGGGGAAAGTAGGGGGAGAGTGAGAAAAGAAGGTTGCTGGGAGAGTAGAAGAGTTGATAGTAGAAAACAGGTAAAATGAATTTCAGTTTATTTTTGCCCAAACCATTTCTTTACTGAATCAGAATTGGAAAACAAAAACAAGACATGGTGGCTTTAGGATCTAATGGCAAGCAGTCCCAGAAACCAGTACTGTGGGGTGCATTTTTTGAGACAGAATTTCATTATGTAATTAGTGCTATCTTTAACCTCATGCTGGTCAGAATTTCAGAGTCTTCTGCCCCAATCTCCTAGGTTTTAGCATTAGACCTTTCCCCATTTCCACAAGTGGCAGCTTGTTCTGGTTAAGTTCTGACACTGTGTTTTGAAATCCATATTTATCTGGACAAAATTGAATGGATTAGGAATTGGTACAAGTAAAATGTTTGGTGCATGTCACTCTATCTAGCTTTTTATCTGGGTGCTAGAAATCCAAAAACAATTTCTTACAGAGCAAGCACTTTACTAAGTCATCTCTCCAGCACTGAATAACTTTTTTTTTCATTCAGAGTTTTCTATGAACAAATACTGCTTCCATTGCTTCCAAGCTTGGGGAGATAATGCAATCCGACAGAAGGATATACTGAAGAAAAATTGTTCATCTCAAGCTGAGATGGGGCTGGAAAAAAATATTTCTAAGGGACACTTAGTGATCTAGTTTCTCTATCCACACTCCATTTCCTTATTTTCATTTCCTCACAATTATGACACCAAATGATATGCCCTTCAACTTATTAACTTTTAAACACAGATATCTCTTGTTCAAATAACATCCCTAAAGTCCTAAAAAAAAAAAAAGAAAAGGCTCAACAAGGAACTTCCAAAGATGTTATTTGTTGAGTTGGAATTTGTTTTCTGTTGACAATGTAGGGCAATGTTAACTTGGAATTAATGAGAGTTGGAATTTTGTTATTTGAATTGCTTTTCAGTGGTGACAGGGGGCCAGGGAGGAGGTATGGGATGTGGAGAGCGTGGCCCAGGAGGGGAATAAAATCTGGAGTGTAGAAACAGAAAAAAAGGAAAACAAAGAAATTAAAAAATCAATGTTAATTGTTCTGAGAAATAAAAACAATACATATAAAACCAGGGAATCAGTTGTCCAGCTCAAGTGCTAAATCAATTACCTGAAAGTTTTGAGAGGTTTTTTTGTTATAGTAATTCTTAATATCCTCACAAGGTAACACTTTGTTTGCTCTCTAATGCGCAATAATATTTGGGGAGTTTGTAGAATTTTAAGGGCACACACTAACTGGCAGACACAGGTCACCAAGGGTAGAATGAAAGGGAATGTTTGAACAAATATTTATTTAATATTTGTTCAATTTGTCCAATATTGAGGTTTGAACAAATATTTAGTTAATGTGGCTATTCTATAAAACTATCTCCAGTTCCTATATGGCCATTGCCATTTTGAACTCCCTGAGGTTGTTACTATACTCAACAGAAAACCAAGAGATAGAGACCAATATCATTCAATCACAGAGGAAGGGCTCCATAGGCCCCAACACTCACAGAGGAGCTATAGGCAGTTAATGATAGTTAGGGATGGGGTAAGAACTACCTTTTCTTGAGGAGTTATAGGCAGTTAACTATTGATTGTGGGATGTCTCATGAGGCATGGGCCCTCCCCAAGGATTTGTAGGCAGTTAGCTGCTGATATTGGGAGGTTCCTATAATACAATATTATACTCCCAAGAAATTATTACTGGGGGAAGATGCTCATTAAGCACTATGTCTTCTCAAACATCAGTAGACAAAAGTTTTTCAGAGAGAAATACAGAGGAAGTTTTTCAGTTATATGCCACATGTCATTTACCCACGTTTTTGTTACTAACCTTTCACCCATAACCCTATAAATAACCCTAATTAACTCTTGGGATCACCAAGCTGGTCTTGGGTAGGATGATTTATTAGGTCTGTTATTGTTCCATTATCTGGAATAAGTGGGTGTTAGTCTGTTTTTCCCGGAATTGTACACAGAATAATGGCCTATCCAAATTGACAAATACAATTTACCAGTACTGGTACAACCATTATCAAATTAGCACACATCCACCTCTACTAAATCTATGAGTACTTTTTTTCTAAATTTTTGTTTTTGTTTTTGTTTTTGTTTTATTTATTTATTTATTTATTTATTTATTATATGTAAGTACAATGTAGCTGTCTTCAGACACTCCAGAAGAGGGCATCAGATCTCATTATTGATGGTTGTGAGCCACCATGTGGTTGCTGGGATTTGAACTCAGGACCTTTGGAAGAGCAGTCAGTGCTCTTAACTGCTTTCAAATGAAGAGAATAAAATGATCAAACTGTTCTTTTCAAGCATAGCAAATAATTCTAAGTCTTCATTATCCTTTATATCCTATAAGAAAATGCTGTGATTTAAAGTTAATAACATTTTATTATAAAATAACTGTATTTATTGTCTTTAGTAAGAAGATAAAAGATGTCAGTGAAAACACACAGAAAAAAGATAGCTTATTATGGAGCCAAATATTAGTGACCATGGCCCAGGAGCACAGATTTATGTTATTCTAAGTTCATGTTCCAATGTGGAAGCAGATTCATAAATTTTTAAAGCAGTTATAGAACAAAAAGCCCATAAATCAAGACACTTTAAAAATATACTTGTAGGAGCATCAAGTAGGTAGTTCTAGTAAAGTAGGGTTTCCTTAGTTTCAGGTCATACATACTATGTGATGACATCCTAAACCCTTTGATTAATGCTAGTAAATATCAAAAGTTTGTTTTTCTGAAATCTGTTAGAATGTTAAATCTGGCTATATCTGTTAGTGACAGGATGTTAGATCAGACACAGATAGAGACGATAGAGTGATGATTTAGTAGGCTAAAGATAGAACCCATAAATTGTCGTTAGGCTCCGTACCTGAACATTTCACCCTCTAGACATCACTAAAGTTCTAATTAGACAATCAGCCTTCATAGATATGAATTTATTCTATGAATTATCCATCAAAAGATAAAAGAAACAATAACAGAGAAGTAGATAGGTAGATTAACAAAGATATATGTGTATAGGTATATATTAATAATATAAAAATGAAGATACTATGATAGTCAGTCACTAACTCTATAATAGCTCTTATATCATAAACATAGTTTCTTTCTGTACCCATTATTTATACCCTTTAACCTTGGTGAGTACCTTAATTGACTCTGGTTATCTGCCTTGTAGCCAAGCCAAATTAACATGCCAGAAAGATCTAGGTCATTAGCAGTCTGTGTTGATTGACTAGGGGTTTTGTGTGTATGTATGTATGTATGTATGTTTGATGTTTGCTTGTTTCTTTTTATTTTTGTAGCTTTTTTGATAGGACATGTTAATACTGAAAAACACCATAACTATTTCTCTGAAATACAGACATATTCTTTGTATCCACTGTGGAATTACATTCAGATTTCTCCTTGGTTGTCAGGATCGATTACCTTAGTCACTAAAGCAACTCCCATATTTTGGGTTGGGGGCATTTATTTCAAATGATGAGAAGGTTAAAAATCACAGATTTCAGCATTAATATCTAAGAAAATTAAATTATTGAGGTGTCTCCTGTTGGAATAATTTTCTTTATGGGTAAGACTTTTAGGATTTAAGAGCACAAGGTAACAGATACAGAAAACAGAGCTTTCACTATTGAATCACTATGAAAAGCAGTGTCATCAGACATGTTTCCAACTATTGAGTCCTATTCATTAATCATAGTTTTTAGAGAAATGACCTCTCATTAGAACCTGATACATGGAATACACCGCCTCTTGGAGAACTTCGCTCCCACCTTAAAAATTACTGCCACTCATCAAGCATTGCTACTAACTCTTTAAGGAGGCCATTCACAATCCCATCAGTGCTGCTGGATGATGAGAAACATAGTAAGATCATTAAATTCCACTGTCACACTTCATGTGCTGTATAAGTTAGTTTCTTAATTAGAACCAATGCCGTGTTTAATAACATTATGGTTTATGAAGCATTTGGCAATATATGGATAATCACTGCAAGACAGAAAACTAAATTCATGTCCAGAAACCCAATTGAAGTAACAATAAAAAATTGCCTCTATCATGCTGAAAGTAGGACAATATAGTAATGTGGTCATTGTGAGAAAAGTTGTCATGGCCAAGATTCAGTGGAGATCTCTTTTGTTGCCATAGTTGATGATCAGTAGTAATCATACCACATTATTTTGGATAATTGAAGCCAACAACACAGAGACTGTAAATAAACTCCATTGTTGCTTGGCATCCTTTCTTAGTGTACTGGCTGCTAAATTTCATGGGTACGTGTGAGAGAAAGTTGACTGGTTACATAAAATACATTATTATATTAAACATTTCCTTAAAATCCTCCTCTGCTGAGAAATCCCTTAGGTGAGCATTTGAGTGGAACACAAATATCTTCAGTTGTTTTCATCAATTTAGATGGTCTGTTTATCACTAATTTCCAAGTTAGGTTTTCCCCATGTCTCTGTTAATTGAGCCAACTCATTGGCTTCAGCCCCTAACGAATTGATGGTACTTACCTCTTTGTGTTTATTCTACAAAGCAACAGGGAATGCTAATTGCACTAATCAAAGCTCTTTTCCACTGGGAGTACTTCCTTGCAGTACACCATCTCATCACTATCCCCAACAGAGGGTATAAAGTTTCTTGAGTCTATTTCCATGAATAGCCAGTAGATCTCACAGAAATACCCTTATATTTACATGCTATACTTTTTTTCTACCTCTCTCAAATAATTTTAGAGACTTCATTATTAGCTAGTAAGTGTAAGATAAAGAGAGAAGGTAATAACATACATCTACTTCAGGTTATTCATGAATCACCAGATTTCACACACATACACACACACACACACACACACACACACATGATACGTGTATTTCAACCTGATGTTTGCTATATAGTTCACAAAGTATTGCATAGATAACTGGGTGTGCTACTGTGTTTTATACTAGTACTTCTAAAAGAGTAATTCCTTTTTAATAACAGTATTAAGATTTCTCACTATTGTAGAGACTTATGGATGTTAAGATATGGAGGATACCATCTGACCATAGGACTTCTTTCTGGCTCCTTCAGAAACCAAGACAGTTGAGAGAAAGAAGGAAACTAGGTTATTCATTTACGTGGCATTGATATCACTAATGAAGATGGATACATCATCACCTCTGCTTACTGTTAAATATGTCAACATGAGTTTAGAAGTGGACAGATATTCAAACCATAATTTGGCAGGGGAAAGTCAGGCAACAGCCAATGTATGATATACATACAGTTCAGGATATGTGGCCACTTGATGGTTCAGTCAAGAATTCTTTTACAACTAAATTAGTAAGTCAAAACCTTTTGTTTTTTAATCAAAACTACACTACTTTACAGCTATCCACCAATGCTCTAGATGTCTATGATCAGCCTATTCAGTACGCTGCTTTGTCTTGTCCATCATAGTGCTCAGACTTTCATGACTTTTGGAGGTTGGGCACTCCAGCTTGGAACCTGCAAACTAAAGATCTAATCACTGCAAATGTGTGTAAGTTTCTTAGACTATGGCAGTGGTCTTCTCTTACCATTTTCACTAATTTTGTTGGGCATGGACTGGGCTAGAACTATGAGGACTATGATGACTTTGAACACCTCATTTTCCTGCCTCTAACCCTCAAGGTCTAAGATTATAAGCATTTGATACCATGCCAAGCTCCTTACTTGTATTATCTATACAGTATAATTTCTTACATACTCAGATTAACCATGGGTATTTTTTGGAAAAGTGGTATCTCTTAAAGAATTTTTCTTTTGGGATAGGATCTTGCTATGTGGCCCTGGCTGACCCAAATCTCAGGCTGGCTTCAGATCCACAGGAGTGGCTTCTACCTCCTGAGTGATGGGGTTAAGATTGTGTATGATCATTCTCTCTTAGAAAGCTATTTATTCACGGGCAGAGAGAAGAGGGCTTATGGGACTTATGGGGAAGGAGGAACAGGGAAAGGGAAAATCATTTGGAATGTAAACAAAGAATACAGAAAAAGAAAAAAAGAAAAGGAAAAAAGAAAATCAATAAAAAAAAGAAACCTATTTATAATAGCAGTGGATAAATGTGTAGCTTGAATTCTTCCTGGGTGTATGACAAGATTTAAATGAGAAATGTATCATGACATTTCTTTGTTTTAGGCCTTACAGTCTCTTCACTTACCATATACCAAAACAGATAAGCCTTCCAGCATAATTTGGTATAGGCCATTATTTAGTCCATGTTGTAGCCAACAGGCCAGTCAAACTTTTTGGAGTTTTCATATCCTACAACATATATTAAATCCCGGAACTCTAAAGATTCTGTCTACAAGTCAAAACC
Source organism: Apodemus agrarius (assembly GCA_964023405.1). Classification (NCBI taxonomy): domain Eukaryota; kingdom Metazoa; phylum Chordata; class Mammalia; order Rodentia; family Muridae; genus Apodemus; species Apodemus agrarius. The sequence goes on from OZ030010.1 coordinate 76,616,791, forward strand.
TGTTTGTGAATTTTAATATGGCAGTTTGTGATGGCAAAGTTTTAATCTGGCAGGCCTCATAGGAAAACTTATTACCACTATGTCAGATTTACTGCAGAGCTAGTGAATTAAAGCTATGATGTGAATTGTGGTCAAGGTCTCAGGCTTCCTGGAAGGTTATGCTCTACACATATTCATAACTGTGAACATTTTCTCATGATTCTCTTTCTTCAGAGATTTAAAGTATTCGTTATATATGTCTTTTATCTCCTTGGATAAGGTTATTTCTAAATAACTTAATTTTCCCTGAGGCTATTGTCAGTGGTGGTGTATCCCAAATCTCATTCTCAGCATGTCTGTTGTTCTCCTTCTTTTCACTTGATTATTTAATTTAAAGTTATGATTGAAACAAATCTGTTTATTATCTGTATCATATTGTTGATTTGGGTATTGTTTATGTTCTCAATGGTATGTGTATGTTTAATACTTATGGCTTCATGTTTCCTTCCAGTCTTTCTGCTATGCTCATCCTTTTTTTCACTAAAAATATTGCTTCTTGAATTTTCTTTAAATTATGAAAATTTTTAGATTGCTTATGTTGTGGAATGCTTTCTTCCTCTTTCAAATAGGGCAGAAAGTTTTTCTGGGTATGTTAGTTTATAATAGCTCAGATAGGCTTTTAGGAGTTAAAATGTATTGGTCCAGGCTCTTTTGACTTTCACAGTTTCCACTGAAAAATTAATTGTTATTCCTATGGATTTTGCTTTGTGCATGACTTGTGATATTTCTCTTGCATCTTTCAATATTATTTCTTTGCTATACATATTTAGTGTTTTAACTATGATATGCCTTGGGAATTTTGTTTTCTTATCTTGTCAATTTCATGTTCTCTATTCTTATGTGGGTGTGATTTTACTTTGTATGGGAAAGTTTTTTTCTATGATTTTGTTGAAGATGTTGTCTTTGACATTGACATGAGATGCTTCTCTTTCATCTATAACTATTTATATATATTGTCCCACACTTCCTATGTTTTTATATTTTATGGTTGTGAGCCTAGCCTTTAACGGCTGAGCCATCTCTCCAGCCCCTTCCTATGTTTTTAAAAAATAATATTCCTTGCTTATTTGGCTTAAATCCCTTACTATGTCTTTGAGATCTTTTATTCTGACTTCTGCTTGATTCATTCTGCTTGTAAGGGGTTGGGGAAGGGATAGGTCTAGCTCTTGTATGTTCTTTGGTTGATGGTTCAGTCTCTGGGAGACCCCAGGGGTCCATGTTAGTTGACCCCGTTGGTCTTCCTGTGGAGTCCCTATCCCCTCCACATTCCTCAACTCTTCCTCCAACACTTCCACAAGATTTTTAGAGCTACGTCTAATGTTTGGCTATGGGTCTCTGCATCTGTTTCCATCAGCTGCTGAGTGGAGCCTCTCAGAACTGTTATGCTAGGATCCTATGTGTAAGCCAAACAGAGTATCATTAATAATATCAGGGATTGATTCTTGTCCATGGGATGGATCTCATGTTAGTCCAGTCATTGGCTGACCATTCTCTCAGTTTCTGCCCCATTTTTGTCCCCACACTTCTTGTAGGCAGGACAAATTTTGGGTTGAATATTGTGTGGCTGGGTTTGTGTTTGTGTCTTAGGGTTTCTATTCCTGCACAAACATCATGACCAAGAAGCAAGTTGGGGAGGAAAGGGTTCATTCAGCTTACACTTCCACATTGCTGTTCATTACCAAAGGAAGTCAGGACTGGAACTTGAGCAGGCCATGGAGAGATATTACTTACTGGCTTGCTTCCCCTGGTTTGCTCAGCTTGCTTTCTTATAGAACCCAAGACTACCAGCCCAGGGATGGCACTACCCACAATGGGCCTTCTTACCCTCAATAACTAACTGAGAAAATGCCATACAGCTGGATCTCATGAAGGCGTTTTCTCAAGGGATTAAAGGAGGCTTCTTTCTTTATGATAACTTCAGCTTGTATCAAGTTGACACACAAAATCAGCCTGTACAGTTGGTGTCCCTCTCTGTCCATTGGGAATCTTGCTTAGCTGTAGGAGGTGGCTACTTCAGGATCCATATCCCCTCTGTTGCTTGCCTGTTGATTCTGTTTCCCTAACTGGGATGCCACATCTAACCTCAATAGGATAGGATGTGCCTAGTCTTGCAGTGACTTGGGGTTCCAGCATGGGTTGTTAAAAAAGGAATGCCTTCCCCTTTTCAGAGGTGAAGAAAGGAGTGGTGAAGGGATGGGCCATGTGAGGAGGAACACAGAATAGGGAGGCTGCGATCAGGATCTAACATAAACAAACAAACAAACAAACAAACAAATAAATAATCTAATAAAAAAGTTATTGAGTTTTTCAATTCCATCTCCTATCAGATTCAGTCCTCTTCAATGTTTCTATATACTTATTGAATTTCATTCTGAAGTCTTAGATTCTCTTCTCTTTATTTCCATCAGGCATATGGTTTTGTTCATTTGTTTTCTTGTGTAACACTTAAGCATTTAGTTCCCTTAAACTCTTTCTCCTTGATATCATTGAGCTAGTTCTTTGTTTCTTCTTTAACTTCCTTTTTTAAATTTTTTATTGAGGACATTTATGATCACTCGTTTATGTTATTTGTCCTTTCGTAAATATAGGATATTCATATTAGAAAGTCTTTCTAGAGGACTGGTAGATTTTGGAGAGAAGATATTGAGTTGATTTATCATATTGTCATTTCTATAATAAGCGTTGGGCATGTGGAATTCCTTTGTTAGTTCTCAGTTTGTTATGCATAAAACAGTGGAAGAAGATGTTGAGGTGGATTGAATCTCAAGCTTGGGAATAGCTTGAATAGAATGAAATCAGGTGGACAGGGCAGACTGAACCAGTATGCAGTAGGTGCTTTCTAGTCTAAGTTGCAGTACAGGGGCACATGTGTCCAAGTGGAAATGCTGGATATGATATGGACAACTCTGTGGTTTCTTGGATTTGGAGATTTTTTGGATAGGTAGGGAAGTTCATGCTTTCCAATGGACCTAGAGCTCCTTTTCAGTGTGGGCAAGGAAGGCTAATGCAGGAAGGTTAACTGGTTATGAGATCCAGATTAAATCTGGTGGTTTGAGAAAAAGACAAACATCAAGAGGTAATAGGCACTCATCAGGGCAGACCCTAGAAGAAAACCAGGGAAGTCTGCATATGAAATTGGTGGTGGATGCAGCACAAAGGGATCTGCTGGTGGATGCTGCATCTTAGGGTTTATATTGCTGTGAAGAAACACCATGACTACAGCAAATCTTACAAAGGAAACTTTAATTGGGGTGACTCACAGGTTAAGAGGTATTGTCTGTATTTCTAACCATTGTAGGAAGCATGGTGGCATGCAAGCAAACATGATGCTGGAGAAAGTTCTACATCTGGATCAGCATGCAGCAGGGAGAGAGAGAGAGAGAAGAGAGACAGAGAGACAGAGAGACAGAGAAAAACAGAGAGAGACAGATACAGAGAGAGACAGAAAGATAGAGACAGATAGTGAGATGGAGAAACAGAGATTGAGCATGGCTTGAGCATGCGAAACCTCAAGCCCACTGCCAATGACACACTTCCTCCAGCAAGGCCACAGCTCTTTCAACAAGGCCATACTTTCTAATGGTGCCACACCCTAGTGACTAAGCATTCAAATTTACTAGCCTAAGTGGTCTACTCCTATTTCTATAACCACAGGCAGGTTCTAGCTTAAGGTCTAGAGATTCTTTGTGTGGCAGGAAGATGTAATCAGTCTAGGTTATGGCGTTGTCTGTGGGGCCACATTTAGAACTGGCAGTTTGAGAAAATAAATGGTAATAGAGTTATAAGTGATATTTATCAGGTTACTCTCTAGAGAAGGAACTATGTTGGTAGAGGCAGCACAAAGGGACCTGTGGGTGAATGCAGGAAGGGCAGGAGTTAGCTGCAGTGCAGGAGGAGTTATGTTAGTTGATTTTCTATTTTACTACTTCACTGAAATTGTTAATCATTTCCAGAAGTTTTTTGTAAGAAGTTTTTGAGATTTCTTTTATATATATATATATATATATATATATATATATATATATATAATATCATATGCAAATAAGAATTATATGACTTTTTGTTTTCCTATTTTTACCCCCTTTAATTTCTTTTTCTAGTCTTATTGCTCTAGCTAGTGCTTCAATTCAATCACTATATTGAAAAAGTGGGATTAATGTATAATCTTGCTTCCTACCTGATTTTAATGGAGTTGCTTCAAGATTTTCTCCACTTGAAGTGATGTTGAGTCTGTGATTACAATATTATATTATGGTATGTTTCCTCTAGTCCCACTCTAAGTCTTTTGTCATGAAGGCTTGTGTTTTTTTGTCAAATACCTTTTCTGCAATTATGGACATGATCATGTGATTTCACACTTTAGTACATTTATATGATTTATTACATTTACTGAGTTATATACACTGAATCAGCCCTACATCCCTGGACTAAAATAAATTTGTTTGGGGTGGATGATCTTTTTAATATGTGCTCATATTCAGCTTGAGAGTATTTTACTGGGAATTTTTTTATCTACTTACAAGCTGAATACAGGTTCATAGCAAAAAAAAAAAACATCAGTAAATGTCATAAATCATATGTTTGATTTAAAGATAAAAATCACAGTTTAAGGTGGCTTTTATGTGTGATAGGAAATGGGTTTCTTGTCAACAAGTGAGAGAAGAATTTTATTTATCAATCTATTCTACTAACCTGTGTTCTTTGAGTGAGGAATTGAGGTCACTTACACTTAAAGTTATTGAAAGTTGTGTTTTGATTGCATTCATTTTTTGTGTTCCTATAGTTTATGTTTCAGTAATTTAACTTCATTTTTTCATTACTTTATTGACTATGCTAATTACTTTTTCTAAACTGAAGTGTTACTTCCTACTCCCTGTAGCACCAATTTGGTATACCATGTGATCAAAGCTAGGCCTAGGGAATCCTGGTGCACGCATGAGTTGCTTGATTGGACCTAAGCCAGGTAAAGCAAGTTCATAAGTCTCATATCGCTAGTGAGGCCTGAAGGTACATGTATAACATGAGAAGAGATGGACATTCAGACTGAGGTAAGGGAAAGACTTACCACAAAAGCAAGTTTGCTAGCTCCCTCCCTGCTGGTGATTTTTTCAGGTGTGGCATTAGTGGCAGGGATAGGTAGGTATGGTAGATAGGAACTCACCAGGCAAATCCATTCACTAGTCATGTGTCTGGAGCTAGGTTTGCAAGAATAGAGGGTGACATCAGAGCATATGGGAGTGGGCGATTTCATTTTTCCTCACAGATGGATAATATTCTATTGTATAAACATACCACATTATGTATTATCTATTCATCTACTGAAGGATAATCTATGTTATTCAATTTCTTAGCTTTTTTGAATAAAGAAACAGTGAAAATAGATGAGCAAGATTTTTGGAGGAGTTATAATGATCTTTTATGTACAGATATTATTTCATATGAAAATAAAGGTACTTCTACTTCTTTTCTTGTCTCTATTTTATCTTATTATTGTAAATATAGAAGAAAACAAGACAATATTTATAGGTATTTTACTCTGAATCATAAAATGCTGATCCTTTTAAAAATTATTTATATTTTATTTACTTACTTATTACATATGTAGTGTTATGCACAACATGGTCCTAGGGATATTAGCTTTTTTGCCCATGTAGTTCAGATATAGGATCCCATCATTGCAGGATCAGAAAAAGATTCAACAGTCTATCTAATGATGACAGTAATGTGGTCAGCCATGGGGACCAGCTAAAACAAGACTATTACCAATTATTTTTTTTATCTATGTCTCCTCTTTGTCTTTCTTTTTTTTTCTCTTTCACATTCTTTGTCTTTTGCTTCTCTTTAACTATTTTTATTTTTTCCTCTTTTTTGGGCCAACTTCTCTCCTCCTCACTACTTACTTCCTATAAACTACTCATTTTTTCCTCTCTATCCATCTAGTTTCCTCTGCTCATTATCCCTCATTACTTTTTTTAAATTAAAAGCAGTGCCCATGCCTGTACTCTAGGGAAGTGGCAGCCACCTTTGACAAGTTCTTTACATCTCTACCTTACCTTCCTTACCTCTTCTACCTTACAGCAATAGGATGTAGAATTCCCAGAAAGCCTGCTGAAATCTAAACTTGGATGATGTATTGGCCTGTCATCTCATTTCTTATGAGATTAAAGGACTCCGTGGGATGATACACAGTCCTGTGCCCAGCCAGTACTCTGATTCTTGCACTTATTTTGTGGATAAAACTGAACACACACACACACACACACACACACACACACACACACATGCACACACACACACACATGCACACACACACACACATCCATACACAGAGAAAGAGAGGCAGAGACAGAGACAGAGAGAGACAGAGACAGAGACAGAGATTTGAAATATATTCAGTTTTCTGCTCCTTAACTCATGTCGTGAAGCATGATCACTCTTAATAATCAGAGCTGAGGTGCCTATTGTGGTTGAACTGGCTATTCCTACCCCTACTTGGGATCTGTCTCACCTTCATTAGTATTGGGTCAATCCCAATATTTGCTCTCCCTTCTACATTATAGGGAAATAACCAGAGCATACCACAGGCCAGAATATGTAGAGTTGGGGAACAAATTTCCAGTGAGTTAGAGGAAACACATTTAGTATAACAGCACAAGTAAGTCAGGTAATTTTATAACATGATGTAGGTACATATTGTACTTGGCAGAGCATGAATAAAACTGTAAGCCCTGAAGTCCTTTTTCTACTCAGTATTTTCTAGAACCTGATTTACTGACTCATAACTCTCCCCTAGACTACTGATATAGATAGATAGATAGATAGATAGATAGATAGATAGATAGAAAGAAATATATAGATATAGATAGATAGAGATATAGATAGATATAGATATAGATATAGATGTAGATATAGATGTAGATGTAGATGTAGAGGTAGAGGTAGAGGTAGAGGTAGAGGTAGAGGTAGAGATAGATATAGAGATAGATATAGATATAGATATCCTTGGAAAAAAACATAAGAGATCAAAGGTCCACCAGAAAGATAGAGTTTCCAATCCCCAGTTGTTCTGACTTCTTATGTTTATGTTTTGGGCAGATGGGGTTTGTGTATCCTGGCTCATTAAATTCTGGTCAATCTTATCTTTACAAGGTCCAATGTCCAAGTAATAGTCAATTTGTTATTGTCCTTAATGGTCTCTTGTTCAGGGGATGACACTATCTCCTTTGGCAGCAGTTTGGGTAGTGATGATGATTAGATAGGATCCATTAAGTCTTTAATTAGGTTTTCCAAATTTAAACATAATAAGTGAGTCTAAGGAACTCAGAATTTTTTGGAGCCCTAAGTGGATGGCTTGGTGCAGATTCTTAACCAGTTTCCTTCCCATAGTCAATGGAAAGAAGTGTTTATCCTCAGGCAGCATCCACCATCCTGAGTCTTGTTTAGCCAGTTGTAGCTTCACCTAATTAATTGCTCCCTCAGGTACATTGTACAACTCTGTGTAGTCCAGTAAGCTGGACTTATCAGGGATACCAAGTGATAGGGAAATGTAAGCCAAATTAATCCTTTCCTCTCCAACTAGCTTTTTGGACAAGGTGTTTATCATCACAATAGAAACCCTGAGGAAGACAGCTGACAGTGTCAAGATGAAGTCAGCCAGATCAGGTCTGATATACTAGATCATGTCTGTTACCTCTAGGAAGGCATGCATAGGTCCCTTGAGGCCATTTTCTGACAGAAGTCTAGCAGGTTTGAGGGCTGATATCTTAATGGAATTTTGTGTTGTGATGATCTAAAAGCAGGGCTTGGTATAACCATAGCAACAAGGGAACCATCTGGCACAGATACAACCAGAAGAGGGGCACCACAGAGATGGAGTAACCTGTGAGCCCGTGGGAAATTGTGTGCAGCCTCCAGGATCGGATATAGCTGTGGTCTTGGGATGGCTCACTCCTCCTTTCATTTTAGATCTGTTTTCCAACCAACAGAACTGAGAGAAGCACAGGGAAACACACCAGGAGACACAGTCATATAGAGAAACACATAGTGAAGACAACCAACCAACCAATCCGGCATGGCCATCACATTAATAGACTTACAGATCAGGGAATCTTGTGACATCTCACAGGGTCCCCAGACACGGGCTTTATACTCGAGTCTGACCCCTCCCCTCTTGTATCCTAACTAGATGGTGCCTCTTACAGACCAACGTTATCTTTGGAGGTTTTCAGACCAGGTAAATTGAATATTTTTCTTTCGGGTTGGGGTGCCCCTGGAGCACTTGACAACAATCGACCAGAGAGGACTTTCTTAGAACCCAGGAACATTTCATATAGTGTGCCTCCCCAAAATCCTCTCTAGCTAGGATGCTTTTTCTTTCTTTCTTTTTTTTTTTTCTTTTTCTTTTTTTCCAAGACAGGGTTTTTCTGTGTAGCCCTGGCTGTCCTGGAACTCACTCTGTAGACCAGGCTGGCCTCAAACTCAGAAATCCACCTCCCTCTGCCTCCCAAGTGCTGGGATTACAGGTGTGCACCACCATGCCCGGCTCAGCCAGGATACTCTTACCAGTTCCTGGGGTTCCAGGGCCCCTAAAGAGTCTGCAATCAGTCTCTGGGATCTCAGAGGGAACTCAAAAACGTTTCTAGTAGACCATCAGAGATGATCATTCAGATATAGTTTATAGCCAATTGAATGTGTTTATTCCAGCATTCAGGGGCTACACTAGATATGGAAAAAAACAAGGAGTGTATCAGCTTGTCCAGAACACAGGGTTTTTAAAGGGGAAAACCATATCCTGGCACCTTGCTCAGCAGCCACAAGGGGCTTTGCAAGCAGTTTCAACAGAAGCTACAACAAGCAGTTAGCTGGAAGGTGTTCAGTACAAAGAGGGAGTTTAACAGAAACTAAGTGATGTTAGCTAAGACATTTTAACCCTAAACCAGAGTTGAGTAATGTTCCATGTGATTCTCCGTCAAGGAGATCAAATTGTACTTAAACCGTTTCAGCAAAAATACAAGACAGAGGAACCTCTACACTGTCTTGCCCTTACATAGTAAAGATCATTCTTAAAGACGAGAGGCTGTTAATATTCTTTATAATACTTCCTATTCTTAAAATTCTTTGTAGAATCAAAGCTATATACCCTAGTGTGGCCTAAATTGAAGTCTCCAGAAGCATAGAGGAACTCCTCAGCCTGCTGGGAACAAAAATGTGAAAATTCTGTTGCCTTACACTAACAATTTGTTGAGCTTGTACTGAGGTCAATCACAAAACTTTTCTCATGACTTTCCCTAGTTTTGGCTTTGCGTTTTGTTCCAGTTTCTCTCCTTTTTGATCCCATTTGGCCAGAGATTCAGTTACTGTTTACTGAGTGCTACTGGTATCAAGGCTGGAAATTTCCTAGTCTCATCCATATCCTGTTCCAGGATAAATTTATTTGGCCTATCTGAACACACACATGAGAGCTGATTTTCCAGTATCCTGAGCCTGATCACATTTCCTGTAAAATGTATAAAACAGTTTGGAAATACAATGGGAAAAATCACTCCCCGAAAGCAATGCATTCTGGATTCAAAACATTAGAAATTGCTGTTTCAACACTATCTCTCAAAAGCATTTTCTGATCCTTGTTACCTCTTAAAGACACATAAAGACACACACACACACACACACACACACACACACACACATCAGGGATTCTTCCACATTGACTGCAGTATTTCAAGCCTAATATTTGCAGCCTTCCCAGTATTGTAATCTCCCTTCCTTAGTTTTAACACTGGTTGATGGTTTGAAGAAGGGACATCTATGAACAAAGAGAAGAATTAAAACTGCATGCCTTCTGACTTAATGGTGGTTAAAATCGAGTTACTCTGTTTCTTAAACTACTGTGCATATCACAGGACTGGCAGGAATAAAGACATTCTAAGGAAACGCTCATGTTTCTTGTTCTGAAAACAATAAATACCACAGACATGGGAATTTCCGCAGGAATCTCACACTAAGAGAAGGAAATTGCCCTGGCCAGAGGGGAAACTGAAGAGATTCTACACAATTCTAACAATGCCAGACAGCAATACATAATGAAACTGAAGCCCACAGATGGGAAGGATCACACCCTAAGGGAGACTACATGAATATGCTAATGATTAGTATTTTAACTGAACATTAATTTCACCTCAGGTCACTAGAAGATAGACAGTTTACTGGATCATTTTTTCCATCTTCCCTCTGTAAACATATTGAACAAATTTCCCCATTTCTATTTTTTATTGTTAGCTTTGACTGGCTTATTTAGAACAGGAACCAAGGCCTGACATGGGGCACAGATTATGAGCCTCATGTTTGATAACATGAAAAGAAACAATAATGTGAATTCAGAGCAATACAAAACACATGTAGCCAACAATGTTGCAGAGATGGTCCAAAACAACATTTAAGGGGGCTCAGGTGGAAGATAGGCTCTTATTATCTGGTTTAGTTCAGGAACTTAAAAGTACAGTGAGTACTCAGGTCTATTCTGTGTTTTTATTATCTGTTCCTTTCCTCATTCCTTTTAGATGTACAAGAATGCACAAGAGATGTACCTTAGCTATAATATAAATTAAAAGAGCAAAACACTTTACCCTAAAACAACCTTCAGAAAGGCACTCTATAAAGAACATCTGTCCCTCTGAAATTTATTTCTTAACAAATGGAAAAGATATTGCTTTAAGTCTACTTGACTAACTTTTGCCTTTTGATATTTTCCATTATTAAGCATCTCAAAGAGGTCAAGATACAAACTTTCTACCCACTCCCACTTCCTACCCTGCTTGGTGCAGAAGGAATTCATGTCATTCTTTTTTGTGTGCCTATGAAAATCATTTGCAAGTGTTGTTTTGCACCCTTCCATCAAAAAAGTAAGGAAGAACTCCTGTGTCTATTTCATTGTGCTCATTATTTTTTTATTGCATACAACCTATTTTAAAATTTTTATTATATATCCCATAACATATAAATGCATGTTTATAAATCTGAAAAATGGCAGTATATTAAAGAATCTGAGAAGTAGATATTGCCTTATAAACATGGGTAGTAGTCTTAACTTTAATAAAAACTATTAAAATGGTATCTTTGGATCTGTTAAGTATTTTATAATACCTTTAAAATGCTATTTGAATAAAAAACAGTATTCATAAATGTCAGAAAGAGTTCATTAAGCTATGAAGTTTAATGTTAGATATATAGCTTTTATAAGGATATTTTCAAAAGGAGGTTATAAAGGAAAATATTAATTATAAATTTATAGTCATGGGTAATATAAAAATAATCATAGGTCATGAAAATGTTTCTTTTTGGTCAAAATAACTCTAATGGACTTTAATATAATTTTTTTCTTAAATTGATTGCTATGGATTTCTTCCTCAGGAATACTAATAAACAAAAATGAATATAATGTTTTATTAAAACCATAATGTAAATGTTAACTTAGAGTTGCAACAGTACAAAAGTATAAAAAATTTTGCCTGCCTACCTACGTTCTCCCTTTTGAAAAACACATTTTTCCATTATTAAAATTTAAATCACATAATAACCCTCACACACTGATAGGGGAAGACTTCAATACCCTGTTCTCTCCATTAGAAAAATCATACGGACAAAAACTAAACCGAGAAATGCGACAGTTTGCTGGTGTTATAAACCAAACAGACGTAGCAGATATTCACTGAACATTTCATACAAATTACACACACACACACACACACACACACACACACACACACATACACACACAACACACACACACACATTAATATTCTCTTCACTGCACATAATTGAATTTTTCCAAATATGATACAAATTTTTCCAAATATTTCCAAAACTGACCATAGTGAGATATTGAGGAAGTCTCAACAGATAGAACATTGAGATAAGACCCTGAGTCCTATCTGTCTATTACAGATTAAACCTGGATATCAACAACACAAAGCTTACAAATTCACGAAAAATAAATCTCTCTTGCCTTTGCATAGATCGGTGTATAGGTACCTCACTCAGGGGTGTCTCAAAGTAAGTGCCACTGGCTGAGGGTCAGGGTCTTACAAATATATCATTATGTAGGCCATATATCAATGGAAAATGCGAAATTCAAGAGATTTAGTTTGGAAGAGGAGGAGGACAATAGATAATGAGAGGGAGGGGAGAGATAAATAAAGATATTTTAAAAAGACTTGTGGAAATGATAATTTAAATTAACTTAAAACTATATAATAAATATACCTCCAAAAGCATAGATTATCTGAGGAAAGACCCCATTTTCAGGAATGAGAAACTGCCTTTGAGATGTTGACAAATAGATTCCAAGCGACTCACCAAACATTATAATCTATTGCCATTTTCCCTGGCTGCCTCCTAGAAGTTGAAGATAAGTTTTATTGGAACAAACACCACATATTTTGAATATAGGACTCAGATGTTTCAAGATGGATTTTAATGAACAAAAAGAAATGAATGAAGTTGAACAAGCTGTTCTAGAAAATCAAATTGCCTTTAAAATTCATTATACAATTCAGAAGCTATCCTAATAAAGTCTCATCAACATGACTTCCTAAACACAAACTAAACAAGGATAACAGCAGTACATATGCTATTTTAGGGAGCTACAATGAAATACTAAGAACAAAACAACTTGGGGAGGAAAGGGTTTATTTGGCTTACACTCAAACATCACAATTCATCATCAAGGAAGTCAGGACAGGAACTCAAGCAGGAGCAGAACCTGGAGGCAGGAGCTAATGTAGAGGTCAAAGAGGACTGTTGCTTACTGATTCAATCTTTATGGCATGTTCAGCCTGCTTTCTTATAGAATACAGGACCAACATTCCAGGAATGACGTTACCCACCAATGAGCTGGTTAATGCCCCATCAATCACTAAGTAAGAAAATGCCTTTCAGGCTGGCCTACAGCAAGCTCATATGTGGCATTTTCTTAACTAATAACCTTTCATAAGATTTTAGCTTGTTTTAAATTGACATAAACTATTCAGTACAAATGCTAAAGGGAACTGTATTGTTCCTGAATACTCAGGCCTACACAAAATAGTACAGCAAACTAAAGAATGCTGAGCGCTAGAGAAATAGTCTTCCCCAGGAGGACACACAAGTTGGTTATCCAGTACCAAACTGTCAGTATTGAAAGCATGCATACAAGTAACATCTTATAGCCTGAGCAGGTTGTACTTATATATGTAGGCATACATATGCATATACATGTGTGTATAATGTATGTATTTATGTATAGGTGTCAACAATTAGTACAAAAAGAGGCCATGAATATATAAAAGAGCAAGAAGTATGTGAGAGAATTTAGAGGTAGGAAATGGAAGAGGAAAATAGTATAATTATACTATAATCTCAAAAACAAAACAAGGGTTTGTTTAGAGCTAATATTTTAATTACTGAAATGTTTCATTTGTTTTCAACAACACACATAGTACAAAATTTAGAAATATAAAGATTATAGCCGGGCGGTGGTGGCGCACGCCTGTAATCCCAGCACTCTGGGAGGCAGAGGCAGGTGGATTTCTGAATTCGAGGCCAGCCTGGTCTACAGAGTGAGTTCCAGGACAGCCAGGGCTGCATAGAGAAACCCTGTCTCAAAAAAAAAAAAGATTATATAGTGAAAATAAATTTAACCTGCTTCAGTTCATAACATTACTACTACTTCTAATTTATCATTCCACAACAATCTTTTGCATATTGATCCAAATGTAACTTATAATCATTTTAATATAAAACGTTGCATTTTTTATATTTTTCAATGAAACAATGTTATTGAAGGGTCTCTGCCTGTGAAAGTTTCCTTTTTCCCCTTTTATTCAGCATAGATTATTTTCTACTATAATATATTCTGATTATTAGTCTGACTTCCTCATAATTCCTTTCCATCCACTCTCCTCTCTGGATCTACTCTCTTTTGGATTGTCCATGCATTGTTCTGTTGAATTCTATCATGCCTGCTAAACAAGGAAAAACCAAGTTTGATCCCTTCCCCACATATCTCTTACTCTTCACCCAGGGCATGCTCAGTTGTGCTGAGCTAGCTGTGGTATTTCCCAGAAGCTACATTGTCTGGCCACTACTCTGTCAGCCTCCATCAGACCTGCCAAACAAAAACATCCAGGTCTGACATACTAAGAACAACCAGCTCAAGGCTGCATAGAGGAGGCCTGCAGCATGGAGAATATCCAGATTAGGGTGACCTTCCTGATACTTGCTGTACCAGGAACATAAAGGGGCAACCAGATGACTTAAAAGCTAACTTAAGAACAGAGGAGATTTGAGAGGGGTACAGAGGGTCAACAAAACTACTGCCTACAAAATGGAAAAAATTTTTCACCAATCCTATATCTGACAAAGGACTAATATCAAAAATATATGAAGAACTCAAGAAATTAGATATCAACTAAATGACCCAATTGAAAAACTGGGTATAGTGCTAAACAGAAGAAGATTCTCAGCAGAATAATCTCAAAGGTTCAAGAAATGCTTAAAGAAATATGCAATGTCTTTAGTCATCAGGGAAATACAAGTCAAAATGTCTCTAAGATTGATTGTATCTTAGATTCATCAGAATGGCTAAGATCAAAACCTCAAGAGATAGAATATGCTGCCAAGGATGGGAAGCAAGGGAATGCTCCTCATTGCTGATTGGAGTGCAAATGTGCACAACCACTTTGGAAATCAGTTTGATGGTTTCTCAGAAAACTTGGAATAGTTCTACTCCGGGATCCTTCGATACTATTCCTGGACTTATGCCCAAAAGATGTTCTACTCTACCTTGAGGACACTTGCACAGCTATGTTCACAGCAGCTTTATTCGTAATAGCCAGAAACTGGAAACAACCTAGATGTTCCTCAAGTAAAGTGGATAAAGAAAATGTGGTACATCTATACAATTAAATACTACTCAGCTATTAAAAACAAGGACATCATGAAATTTGCACATGGATGAAACTTGAGAATATCATCCCGAGTGAGGTAAGCCAGACCGAGAAACACATGTGTGGCATGTATTTACTTACAGTTGGATTTTAGCCATAAAGTGCAGGACAATCATGCTGTAATCAACAGACCAAAAGAAACTGTAATAAGGAGGGCCCAAGGGAGGGTGTGGAATCCTACACAGAAGGGGAAACAAAATAGTCATCAGAGGTGAATGAAGAGAAGGAACTTGGTGAATGAGGGATATGGGAATGGCAATCAGGGATGGCGGAGGGGAGCCAGGAGAGGGCTGTGAGTGAGAATGGAAATCTATAGGGGGCATCTCTTTGATGGTATATATACCTGGGATGGGGTAGGCTATAAAGACACTATGGGGGTGACCCTAGCTGAGATTATGACTAGTGGGGGATATAGAGACTGAAGTGGCCACTTCTCTAGCCAGGCAGGATTTCCAGTGGAAGGAAGCATATATCAACTCACCCACAAAAATTTAAACCCAAATTTTGTCCTGCCTACAAGATGTCCAGGGATGTTGTGCAGTGGTGGCACATACCTTTAATCCCAGCACTTGGGAGGCAGAGGCAGGCAGATTTCTGAGACCCTGTCTCATCCCGATAAAACCAAAGGAAAAGCTACACTGCCTGGTTAGCCCTCTATGGGAAAGAAGGTGCTTAGTCCTTCTGGGACTAGATATCCCTGCGTGGGTTGGTACCAAAAAGGGGCTTCCCCCTGTTAGTGAAGAGGAGTGGGTAATGTGGGCAAGAGAGGGGGAATGGCAGGAGGTGGGCTACAAGTGAGATGGAATGTGAATAAAAATATATTATGGGAAAAAGAAAAGAATAAGCTTCTAAGAGATAACAAAAATAATAAAAGAAAGTATAAGATAAAATAAAAACATTGCCAGGTGGTGGTGGCGCCGCCTTTAATTCCAGCACTTGAGAGGCAGAGGCAGGCAGATTTCTGAGTTTGAGGTCAGTCTGCAGTCTGGTCTACAGAGTGAGTTCCAGGACAGCCAGGACTACACAGAGAAACCCTGTCTCGAAAAACCTAAATAAATAAATAAATAAATAAATAAATAAATAAATAAATAAAAATAGAAACATCATTTTGAAGTTAGACAAGAAGACAGGCCAACAGAAAAGAATCAGCAACCCACTTCTTTATACATTCAGGTGTCATAAAAACACTAATCTGAAAGATACAAAATATGATATATCATATCATATACACACATAGGATCTAGTGCAGATCCACGTAGGCCCTGTGCTCGCTGCTTCTGTCTCTGTGAGTTCACAGAAGTTTTGCTTAGTTGTTTTAGAGAGTCTTGTTCTGTGTTATGCTCTATCATCTCTGTTTCTCCCAATCCTGTGTCCCATTCTCCAGCATTCTGAGTTCTGAGGAGACACATTTGATGGACCCATCTCATTTAAATTTGTGTGTTCTAAGGTCTGCTTTTTTCCCTCTCTCTAACCCTCTCCCCCTCCCTGTGTGTGTGTGTGTGTGTGTGTGTGTGTGTGTGCGTGCGCGCGCGTGCGCGCGCGCGCGCGTGCGTCTGACTTTGTGTCTCTATATTTGTTCCTCTTTGTTGCATGAAAAAGCCTCTTTGATGATAGGTAAATTAGGCACCAAACTAGGAGTATAGCAAATTACCATTCAGAGTCACTTTATTGTTATATTTATTTAACAGTATTATTTGGTTATACCCTAAGTTTCTAGGCTATTTAGACTCTGGTTCTTGGTCACCCATGTAGTGTCTTATATGGAATTCATCTCAAGAAGTGGATCTAAAGCCAAATCATCCACCAGTTGGTGACTCCCACATTGCCCTAGCAGGCAAGACAGATTATAAATCAAGTTTTGTAATTGGAATGATGTTTGTTTCTCTTCTGGTAGCCAGCAGAGTACCTTTTCATGTCACAAACACTAAAGCATGGGTTTGAAGTAGGTACCTGTGTTCCCTCTCCACATAATATAAGTTGTCTGGATGTTGTCTTCAGCAATGGGGCCTTGCTGTCAGTTTGTGGAGAGCATTTTACTATTTTAGCAAAAGGTTAAGTTACGTGGGGATTTCAGTGGAACATTTTAGCATGACAAGCTTTTTTGGTGACAAGATATAGTCAGTAGGTTTTCTGTCTTCCTCATATTTGTAGACTTTAATTACAATTGCCTTCATATATTATAGGAAGTTTCTACTGCACTACCATACAATGCCTCAAAGTACATTCAATTCTGTTTTTCCCATTTTTCCCTCTGTCAATCCCATCTCCCCTCTACCTTCCCAGCTGATCCTCCTGTTCTCTATTCAATCCCTCTCTAGTCCATTGCATACTTTCCAATACCAGGGAGATCCATAAGGACCCTTCAGTCCCTTCCTCTGTGCCTTACCTCACTGGGTCTATGGATAATAGCTTGGTTATCATTATTTTAATGTGTAATATCCAATATAAGTGAATACATATTTATCATTCTGGGTCTGAGTTCTTCACTCAGGATGATTTTTCCTAGTTACATCCATTTGCATGCAAATTTCATGATATCATTTTCTTTAGCAGCTTATTAACATCCTATTGTGTAAATGTATCATATTTTTCTTTATTCGTTTTTCTGTTGAGGGACATCTTAGTTGTTTCCAATTTCTGGTTATTATGAATACAGCAGCAATGAATGTGGCTGAGCAAGGGTCCTTGTGGTAGGTAGGATGGAGCATCTTTTCAGTATATGCCCATGAGTAGTATGCCTAGGTCTTGAGGTAGATCAATTCACATCTTCTTCAGGAACTGCTGTACATATTTCCATAGTGGCTGTACAAGTTTTTCCTTCCACCAGAAATGGATGAGCATATCTATCACTCACATCCTTGCCAGCATGAATTCTCATTTTTTTCTGTGACTTTTAGCCATTCTGACAGGTTTAAGATAAATTTTCAAAGTAGTTTTAACTTGTCTTTTCCCAATTGCTAAGGATGTCGAGCATTTCTTTAAGTGTTTCTTGGCCATTTGGGTTTCCTCTATTGAGAATTCTCTGTTTAGATCTAAACCACATTTTTTTTTGGTTTTGTCTTTTTGTTTCCATTTATTTAAAATAGATTCCATCACACACTATATCCTGATAATAGTTTTCTCTCGCTCCAGTCTTCCCAGTTGCCATCCACCTCCTTCCCTTCCAGATCCATTCCCTTTCTGCCTCAATAGAAAAGAACGGATTCTAAGAGATAAAAACAAACACAATAAAATATATAAGATGAAGCAAAACTATCATATCAGAGCAACAAAACAGGAAAAGAGTCATAAGAGCAGGCACAAGAGTCACAGACCCAATCATTCTTATAACCAGGATTCCCACAAAAATATTAATAGCTTATAATACATGTGCAGAGCACAGGTTGTAGACCAATGTAAGTCCTGTGCCTACTGCTTCAGACTCTGTAAAGTCATATGCATCCCACTCATTGGATTCAGAAGGTCTTGTTCTCCTCCATCCCATTTAGCACTTACACTCTCACCTACTTTTGCATGGGGTTCCCTGAGCTTTGAGAGGTAGTACTTGATGGAGACTTACCATTTAGACTCTCTCTCTCTCTCTGGGTAATTTCTAGGTATGGTTCATTGCATCTGTTCTTCTCTATCTTGTCTACCACCCAGGGAAGCCTCTCATTTTAACTCATAGCACAGATCTATGAGTATAACAGAATATCATTAAGAATTATTTTGATGATTTTGTTTTCTTTTAGAAACCAATAGTGTTTTGTTTTACTGTGGGTCTCTGGGCTGTCTAGTCTCTGGTTCTTGTTTACCCATAGTACTGTCAGTTATGAAGTGAGCCTAAATCAAAACAGATGTTGTTTGGCCATTTCCACAAATTCTGTCCCACAATTGTGCTAACATAATTTGCCCTTGTTTTGACTATTTCTTGCCATCTACTATGCTTGGAAGTGGTTACTTCTTTTTTTTTCTAAACATTTCAGATATGCTGCTGAGATCTCTACTTTTTTTTTTGTTTTGTTTTATGTAGGATCTTAGTGCTTTGAACTTTGCTTTTAGCACTACTTTCATTGTGTTCCATAAGTTGGGTATTCTATTTGTTCACTGAATTCTAGAAAGTATTTTTCTTTATTTCTGTCTTGACCTAATTTTTATCCAGTTGAGAGCTGTTCAGTTCCCATGAGTACATAGCCTTTTGTTGTTTCTACTGTTATTGTTATCTACATTTATTCAGTGGTGGTCTGATAGGATACAGGGAATTATTTAAAATTTTTGTTATCTGTCAAGACTTGCTTTGAACCAAGTATGTAGTCAATTTTGGAGATATTGTTATTAGGTGCTGGATAAAAGTTATATTCTTTTGTGTTTGGGTGAAACATTCTGTAAAGATCTGTTAGATCCAATTGTTTTATGTCTGATAGCTCCAGGGTTTATCTGTTAGTTATCTGAATGACCTGCCTGTTGGTGAGAGTGGGGTATTAAAGTCTCTTACTATCAATGTGTAAAGGCTAAAATATGATTTAAGATTTAGTAATGTTTCTTTTACAAACATGGGTGTCCTTGCAACTGGGAGCATAGATGTTAATAATTAAAACATCATCATGGCTGACTTTTCTTTATATAGTTAGTTTTTTCCTTTTGATTAGTTTTCATTTGGAATCTGTTTTGTTAAGACATTAATTTGGCTATACCAGTTTGCTTCTTAGGTATATTTCCTGGGAACATCTTTTTCTAATCATTTACCCTGAGGCAATATTTATGCTTATCTGTTTTGATGTTGAGTTGTATTTCTTCTATGGACCAAAAGGATGAATCCCATTTTTGTATCCACTTGATTAACTTGCTTATTTTTATTGTTGTTGTTGTTATTTGTTTATTTTGTTATGTTTTTGTGTTCGCTTGGTTTTTGTTTTTTGTAGATAGATATTATTTAATTTTGACTTTACTGTGGAATACTTTATTTTCTCCATCTATGATTATTGAAAGTTTTATTGGGTATTTTATTCTGAGCTGGTATCTGTCTGCAACCTATGTGTTCATGCCTTTCTTGATTTTAGAGACTCCATTGAGAAGTCAGATGTAATTCCAAAAGATCTACCTTTATTTGTTATTTTGCTTTTACCCATTTCAACTTTTAATATTCTTTTTGAAATTTAAGAAATTTATTAGATTTAACATTTTCTTTGACCAGTGTTATCAATTTCTTTTATTGTAACATTAGAACCTGAGATTATTTCTTCTATTTCTTGTATTCTGTTGGTGAAGCTTAGAGCTGTAGTTATTGTTTAAATTCCTAAAATTTTCATTTCCAGAATTTTCTCAGTTTGTGCTTGCTTTATTTCCATTTTCAGATCATAAGCAGTTTTATTCATTTTCTTCTTTTTTTCTTTTTTTTTTTTGTTGTTGTTGGGGATTTTTTGGTTCTTTTTTGTTTGTTTGTTTGTTTGTTTTGTTTGTTGAGACAGTGGTTTTCTGTATAGCCCTGGCTGTCATGGACCTCATTCTGTAGACCAGGCTGGCCTTTAACTCAGAAGTCTGCCTGCTTCTGCTTCCCAAATGCTGAGATTAAATGCATGTGCCACCACTGGCTGGCTTATTAATTTTCTTCAATGATGTGTATATATATATATTTGGTTTTTTCAAGACAGGGTTTCTTTGTGTAGCCCTGGCTGTCCTGGGACTCACCCTGAAGACCAGGCTGGGCTCAAACTCAAAAAATCCGCCTGCCTCTGCCTCCCAAGTGCTGGGATTAAAGGCGTGCGCCACCACCGCCTGGCTGTTTTTTTTTTTTGTTGTTGTTGTTGTTGTTTTGTTTTGTTTTGTTTTGTTAAAAGTAATTTATTCATTTCTTTCTATTGTTCATGTTTCCATTTTC